>VUQI01056064.1:0-25022 GCA_015106735.1 Paratilapia polleni | reverse complement strand
TTGTACCATTTTCACATCTTTTTTTTTTTTTTTTTTTGCTCTGATAGTCCAAATTGTTTTGGTGGTGAAAGAAATGTCAAATTGCATCTTATGTACAGAGTAATTAAAAAAAGAACTGGACGTTAAAAGATACTTTTATTTATTACTAACAGCAGCACATATAACCTTCTAATTTTGACATTTTAGCTTATAAGATCATAATAATTCTGAGAGCTGTACTTTTATGATAGAGACCTTATTTTTTTGTTCATGAGTGACTTATTTCACACAGTGTGTGCTTTGGGTGCTAGAGGTCCGGAATCGGGATAAATTGGATCCTGAGGAGTTTTGCTGTGTTTACCCTCGGTTGTGCAGATTAGACCTTGGTGTTTGTTACTGCAGGGCTGATTGAATGCTGTAGCTCCTGCATTTTTCCCTCGTGGTGAAAATGATATCCGAGTGTTACTGAACTGAGTCAGTCAGTGATCCCCGAGTTCCTCATTTCTTCATTCTTTTCTGTGCAGATGAAAATCAAACCGATCCCCTAAAAAAAATGTTCCCATGGAACTACACTGTATTCTCAGTTAGGTTTCTATGAAAGCAGGTAAGGTGCTGAAGGTAAAGTCCACAAAACTTTTAACCAGGAGACTTGGGTTTTACTCCCATGTGTTATTTTCAGTTTCTGTAGCTGTTTAGGCACCATAATAACTTACCAGAGCCCGAGGGCCACCCCATTTCATATATCACTTGAAGTGTTGTGTATAAGTGTGACCATTTCATGTTTTCAGTGAATGGTGCAGTGAAGGAATAACTTGATTACTGCTAGTGGCACTTCAGACAAGACAGCTACAAGAAATATGTAGATACAAAGTTAAAAAGACATGCTCAGGGGTCTGCATAAGAGGCAGAATGAGCTAAAAAGGAATTTTGTCTTAGTATGACTCATGCAAAGCTACTCTGTTGAATTCACAAAATAAAAATACAGAGCAGAAAATAAACAGCACAGGTCCCTTTGCAGGTAAACTCCACATAAATATGTTTACACGCAGGCCCATCGAGCAGACTTGGGTCCACAGGCAGAATAAATAGCTTTAACATTTCGCAGATGGATTATAAAAACAGTGTTTTCCTAGATGGACGGCCTCTCCACCTCTCTCGTCCAGAGGACAAACTGTGCACAGCACTGTCAGGTGTTGTTAATATTCTCAGGTGTTATCATCATCATCAGACCTCTGTCTGTGCATCCTGAGGGAAGGGAGCAGCTGACATTATGCCAAAGACAAAGACACACCGCTGAAATGTCCCGAGTTTAAATGAGGGTCGCCTCACACGCTGCCGACTTTACCCGCAGCTATCTTCCTGCCATTTCCTAAAAGGAATGTAATTTCAGCAAAAATCAAAACAAAAAGCCAAAACAAATCTTGTCTGAGGCAATTTTCAGCTATTTACTTGTCAGGCCGAGCTTTTTAAGATGCCAGATTGCTCAGACACAACTGCAGACAGCAGCTGACATTCACAGATGCAGACAAATTACAGACGGACACTTCAGCTGCAGAGAGAGCAAAGACAAAGACAAGTGCAAAGTATTCAAACACAATTACAGAGCCTGAGACAGAGCTGTGTACGAGTACCACTCACTGAATCGTATCGTCGTCTGCATGCTCCTCTGAGAAACGGCTGCCTTTAAATCACATCGTTAAGATGCTAATTACAGCACATTTCATGTCATCTGTAATTTGAAAGCTACAATATTTTCACATGTTGAAAAGAACAGAAGCTGTGATAAAATCACTGCAAGGACTCTATGGCAGTTAACAAATTCTAATATTAACAACTGAGTGTTGAGTTTAATTTCAAAAGATTCAGGTTTACTTCAGTTTGATGTATTTCTCATTTGGTTGTTAGAACATTTGTTTTCTGTCTGCTAAAACTTTGATTTGGTAATGCTTAAAGAATAACAGCAGATGGAAATGGCATACTTCAGTCGAACCTGACAGTTCCCTCCACACTGTGCATGAACTACCAAAAACTATTCATCCATATTAGTTTGTGATATTTTACTGAGATGTCTTTTCTTATTTCATCTTGAAATGTGTTTGTCACGATATGACACCAAATGTCCAAATTATCAGCCTGACATATAACACTGATTTCTTGTGGAAATCTCCACAAGAAATACTGGATGGTCAAACTAAACTGAACTCTCCAGCTTTGTTGTTGAGAAATGATGAGTCAGTCTCTCTGCTGAGATTTGAGGATCCAAAAATTATATAAAAGGCAAAAAAAAGGTAGCTAAAGACATCAGGTGGTCAGCCTGGAGGTAAGACAGACGTGCAGAGCCATTCAGTGGGTCGGCTAGACGGGGGAAGGTAAAAGCAAAGATGAAGGTCCTCAGGATGATGAGCAGGACCCTAGCAGCAAAGATGGGACCTCCCCAAAGGAGTAAGGAGCCTTTGCAGAACATGAGCGGTTGGTTGGACAGACTTATTGAATACCAACCTGTCCCTAACCCTGTGCCATTCAGCACCACTGGTAATGTTTTCATGCAAATCTGCTCATCTTAATGAAGAAGAACAACAAGAAAAAACAAAACTAACCAAACAAAACAAAAAACCCAAACCAATGAAATAACCTCCTTAGCAGAGGTAGTACTTCCAATTTTTTCATGTGCTTGTAGGGGTGTCTTTTTAAATGGTTTCGGAGAAATGAGGAGTTGCACAAAAAAAAGAGCATACTTGGACAAAAAAACAAAAAAAACCAACTCAAGCTCTGTGCCACTTATCTGTCTTACCTTCAGGTGGACAACCTGCTGGTAAGACAGATAGGTGGGGCTATGTTGGAGGGCAGCTCCAAGGAAAGGGAGGTCAGCAGTGAAAGCGAACATGATGGGCAGGATCCAAGGAGTAGTTAGGATCAGGTGACCCTGAACCATCCCTTAGTTAAGCTGCAATAGGCCTAGGCTGCTGGGGGCATCCCATGATGCACTGAGCACTTCCTCTTCCTCACTTCCTTTCACTCTCCATGTGTTTATACACCATTTGCATTTAATCATTAGCTATTATTAACCCTGTCTCTCTCCCATAGGTGTGCCCTTTTATCCTGTCTCCCTCTGCTCTCTTCTGTTTCCCCTCATCCCCAACCGGGCGGGGCAGGCTCCTTGAGCCTGGTTCTGCCGGAGGTTTCTTCCTGTTAAAAGGGAGTTTTTCCTTCCCACTGTTGCCAAGTGCTTGCTCATAGGTGGTTGTCTGACTGTTGGGGTTTTCTGTCTAATATTGTAGGGTCTTTACCCTAAAATATAAAGCGCCTTGAGGCGACTGTTGTTGTGATTTGGCGCTATATAAATAAAATTGAATTGAATTGAATTAATGCAGTACTTCACTGCACCTTCTCTTTATCATTTGATGCATGCAATAATAACCATCTTCACATTGATTCAGATAGATGTGAAAGTAATATTATATTTCTGAGATACATATATCATTCACTCATATTGACCACAGCCTATATGTAACACTAGCCATCCATATAAACATTTACATACACCCAGAGCTAGAGGTACCACTTAGAAGACTAAGGTCATGTCCTAAGCGTTGTTTCTAGAAAGTTTTGGAATTAAATAACCTGAGGAGAAATCTACATTTACAATAATTACAGAAGGATCTCACCTTTTAGGCTGAATTATAAACTTGAGGGTATTCCAACTGAAAGTAATAGTTTCAGTTGGAATACCTAAAATATTACCGTTGATATATGTGAATGCTGAAAGCACAGCATGCTTGTCTGAAATGAAGCACTCACATATTTTTTTTTTTGTTATCAGTTAGAAAAAGTTTGTGATCTGAAAATATTATTGTTTGCCCATCTATGGAGGCTTATAATGTGTATTATTAGTGTGTAAAACAATTATTGAGTTAGGTATTCAGATCAACTATATGTTTATAAAAACATATTGTCACAGTGGAAAAATAGGCACAGAAGACAATGCTGAACGTGATCCAGCGCAAAATTTATTACAATAAAACAATAACAGAGAAGTCTAATAGACACATTGTTTCCTCTTTTTCAAACACAAACATAATCCACTTTAGTGAGTACTTCCTGCTCACAGTGTAACCAACTCATATCGGTGATATAATATAAAGATTTTGACATTCATTAGCAAATCTTACGTGCCGCTGAAATGACTGATGAACGTCGATCCTTATTCAACTTTTATGTTTTTTTAAACACATTTTTTAGCAGCAATATTTAAATTTGTCGATATATTCTCTTACTGTGAGGAAATGGAGAGAGTGTGAGCAGCAGCAAGTAGGGGAAACAAAGATTTCTTGTGACTTCCTCACTATTTGGCATTTGTGTGTGTGTGTGTCTGTATGTGTGTGTGTGTGTGTGTGTGTGTGTGTGTGTGTACTTGTATTGCGCATGTTCTGGGGACCAGAAATTGTTTATGCAATTACATTGTGGGGACTCAACTCCCTTTTGGGGACAATATACAAGCCCCATAAACATCTAGACTTTAGGGCTTGTTTACGCATGTAATGGTTAATATTGGAGTCGGAGTAAGTCTCAAGGAAATGAATGTAAGTCAGTGTAATGTCCTCAGAAGAGATGTAAATGTGAATGTGTGTGTGCTCTGCACCACTGCACCTGCTCTTCAGGCTGCAAGCTCAAGAGAGGAGATGCATGAGAAAAAAATAGACAGGAAGAAGCTTCATACCTTATTGAGAGCGACAAAAAGGTTTCAGCTTGAGTTGATTGACGTCAGTTTGGTCCAAAACAGGGAACGAGCAACAAACGATGACACAAACAGGCTGATCTGTACTAGAACAGAATCCACTTTGACGGTAAGTCACTACTGCCAACTTAGTTAACACAGAAAATGCTGAATTCTTTTAGAACTTAAAAAACGGGGAAGCACGCTGCTTCATAGTCATTAGAACAAACCTGTCGACTTTCAGTGACTCTAACAATAGTGAAAATAATATCTGTTCCAAAATGCAGCATCTGCAGTTGTTAAAAGTGCTTCCTATTATCAATACTAATGTATTTGTTTGAATACCGGTGCAGAAGTAAACTGCAAAACTGTTTGGTGGTATGTGAAGGCACAGTATCAGGGGGTGAGAGACAGCTTACACTTATTTCGCTTGTGTGCTGGCACATTCTCAGTAAGCCAGGAAGGACCCTCCCCTTTGTTAATAGTATCTATTGTGAGCGTGTGCTGGGTGGATGTGGTGACCATTAAGTTTGCTATGGAACTATTTAGGGAAACTTTGGAACGGAAAGTGTCTAAAGGAAAGAATAATAATGAGAGAAAACAGAAAACAGAGGTACAAGGCATTACTCAACAATAAAACACACGTCAGACCTGCTTGCTGCCTTATTGTTGGAATTCAATACTTGTTTATCAAAGCATTTTCTGGCGAGCTGCTATGGGCTGAATATAAAGCTGTTGATTAAGATTATATCAGTGTGGGTAAAATGTGAAGATGAGGTTGAAACTTATATTTTTTTCTCTTCTTTTCTAAACAGGTTGCCAGTGGATAAGACCAAAAGAGAGGCTGCAGGCACTGAAGTGTGCAAACGGAAGGACACCATGTTGATACATAAGGAGCCTCTGTTACACGGAGGACACGGAGTCAGGCTCCAGTGATGATCCTCACGTCATTTACAGGAAGGACCACCCCGCAACTGGAGTACCACCAAACACACGTCTGCACACCTGGATGGACCTCTGCAGCAAGCAGCAGCTGCAATTTCTCTTCTGTTTTCATCTTTCACACTCGAGAACTTATTGACAAAGTGCAGCATCTCACACAGCATCTGTGAGAGCCTGAGGGTGGAGAAGGTTCAACCATCATAAGTGGTGTGAATGAGGACTGCGTTTGTTGCTTTCACTCAGCTGGATTTTTCATCTTCGTGCACAGTGTTCCCATTTTACACCAGTACGATAGAGACCAGGGCAAAAATTTAACTGGGAGAGCAGGAAGCTCTGGACCAAAGTGGGGAAAAGATCGCTGGACTGGAGTTTGTTTCTCAGGCACCATGCAGTCAGATGACCTCTTCATTCGCAAGTTTCGCCGTCAGAATGTGCGGCCACCTATTGCCACAGTCAACTTTGACCCCAAGAGGGAAGTAGGCGTAGTGGAGTGGCCACCCAGAAGGGACGGCGATGGAGCCGAAGCAGACAGCCTCACTCCAAGCCGTGCAGGGTTGAACCTGCGGTCGGTGGGCCGGGGCCACATCATGCAGAGAAGTAATAGCGATGTAACTCTTGGAGACTTGGACTCCTCTGGGAAGGCGGGGGGGAAAACAGCACGAGCGGTTGGTGAGAAGGTGGATGCGGGGGCTCAGGGAGACACAGGTATGCTGTTACACAGGGAATACGGCAGCCTGTCATCACTAGAGAGACAGACTCAAGCCCAGGAGCTGAGCACAGATGACCAGGGGCCTCTGAGTCCAAATGCCCGTCGCTTCAAAGACCCTTTCCTGCTTTTAGGATTGCATGGCAACCCTCCAGAACCTGATGGATACTTTCGGGGTCTGTCCACAGGGGATTCCCCTAAACCTGCTAAGCCGCCGAAGCCTGAGGGTCTTAGTAAAAAGTCCAAACCTGTGCCCCCTCAGGTCCCTCAACCAGGTCCATATGACAACATCGGGGGCGGATCATGGGTGAGGAATTTTGCTCACTATGATGTTCAGAGTATCCTGTTTGACCTAACCGAGGTGGCCACAAACAGAGACAGCATTGGACGGAAAAAGAATATCACCTCAGGGGCTTCAGCTGCCTCCCAGCTGCGCCCCCTCTCTCTGTCCACCCCATCCTCACCTGCACAGGGCGGGGGAGGCAACGCGGGGAATGCAGAAGACCCTGAGCAGTCACTGCTGCTAGACGAAGGTGATGGCAATGATAACGAGCTCCTCCTCAGCTGCCCCCACTTCCGCAATGAAACTGGGGGAGAAGAGCAGGTGGGCCTTGATCGGTCCCAGGGCAGAAGGGGACTCTGGTCTAGCCTGCGAATCCCCAACGATGCAGTTTCAGTCCTGGAAGAGCCCAGAGAGAGTAATGTCCAGCAGCAGGGAAAGAGCAACTACTTCATAGAACATGCTGATCTGGGCGCCCATTACTATCGAAAGTATTTCTACATGAAAGGTACGTGTCACACGGCAGTGTTGTTCAACTAAGTGAAAGTTAATTCTTGCTTATTTTGTTTACGCCCAGTCAATGAAGAGAACAGGATCAAAGGGATAAATATCAATTACTTTTCAACTATCTCGTATTGAATCTAACACTCTCTAAGATTTCTGAATTTAGAGGCTGTGTGAAAATAATTTATGAGGATGTCACAATAGGGAATGGTTATGCATTTTTTACTCTAAAGGAAAAGTAGGGAGGGTCTTTAAAATTTATATATTTTTTTTAATTTTAGCCTTTCTGTGTGAATGTTTATTGTGCAAAGAAACACAAATTAGCTATTGTGCGTGCCGTGGGTAATAAAGGGACTCTTTGAACATGTGATTGGATGGCTGTAATAACAATTTTATAAAAGCTTTTTCATTCAGCTTTACAGTGACTTTATTTTCACCATATTACATTTGCCATACAATATATTGTTTTGATATAGTAGAGGGAGGGTCTTCCACTTAGAGGGGTGGTTCAAAGTGAATATCAGTAACTCTGAGAAGTGCAGCCACTGGGACTGTTGTTTTTTTTGTCTATAATGTTGTTGGGTCTTCATTTTAACAATCAGAATTTCCCTTAAATATAATTTACCTTATATCCATTTATTTTGGCATTTTTGGTCCTCCATATAAATCCCCCTCACCTCCCTTATAATTATCGTATGGGTCCTTGTAAGCCTTATATACACTGTCATAATTGTTTTACTCACTGATGGATGTTCAGTGTTGTTCCTCACAGTATTTATTTGTCTGTGATGTCATCACAGAACACCAGAACTTTTTTGGAATTGACGAGCGCCTCGGGCCGGTGGCCATCAGTTTCCGCCGAGAGGAAAAAGAAGGCTCCAGTGGAGCTCAGAACAACTGTAGAATCATATTTCGCACCACAGAGGTAAAGCAGCACTTTTCTCTTCTCAAAGCTGTGTGGTGTGTAAAATCGATTCGACTGGATGTGTTGAGTGTGAATCCCCCCCTCAGATGAAGACACTGCGAGGTTCCATCTTGGAGGAGTCGGTGCCCTCTGCAGCTCGTCACACGACCCCTAGAGGCTTGACTCCCAAGAGGCTGCTGGAGTTCATCATGCCTGAACTGAACCTGCACTGCCTTCGCTTGGCCTCAAATTCCCCCAAGGTGCGGGACACCCTACTCAAGCTGGATGAACAGGGGGTGAGTAACGCAACACCAGTGATACTAAAGACTGCTGTGTGTGTCAGTCAGAAAACTTTGAATTGTATCAAACAGCATCAGAGAGCTTTTGTACATTTTGTTATGTTGAAAGCCTACAACTACTGTCCAAGAGGTTAATTAACACAGTTATTGCATTTGCTTCTATTCCATTAAGACTGCAGCTAAGCTAATTGTAGTCAAGCTGTTTATGTACTGCAGAGAGAATACTTGCAAAAAGCTCTTGTTTGATTGTTTTTACTGTATTGTTTTACTTTGAGCTATTGCTCTTTTCTGTTGTCTGTTTTCTTGATTCTATTTTGATATCACAAATTGTTTGGGATAAATATTACTCACAGGGTAAGGTTAATTCAAATTTCAATTTGTTTTTAATTAACAATTCATATTTTGTCACGATTATAAATTTTAACATTTGTTCGTCGTGTGTCCCAAGCCCAAAGTGTTTAGAGTGCTAATTTGTCTGAAAAACACTCAAAATAAACAGTCAAATTATGAGATTTAACTAATACAATGAAAAGGTGCTAATAAACAGAAAAAATGTATCAAGCAAAAAAATTTATTAATCAGATACAAAACAATTTTTTTGTCGATTACCTGGCAATTAAGCAGTTTTACCATGATTAGAAACATTATTTTTAATTTTTATTTATTTTTCATTTACTTTTACTTTGCCAAATCTTGAAGCCCACTCATTATACTGTAGCTAGCATCTGGTCCCACCTGTGAGGTTATATAGTTCAAAAAAGGAATGAACAAATAAAACGTCTCGTGTGCTGGTATGAACTACAGCATGTTTTCATTCAGCAGCTGGAGCACTTATAGAAATATCATGTTGTGATGTGCTCTTGCAAATAACCTTTTACTGTAAGGTAAGAAATCATTTTCACATGTGCAATAACTTCTGCGCTTCTCTGTCTTCCAGCTGAATTTTCAGCGAAAGGTTGGGATAATGTACTGCCGGGCCGGGCAGAGCTCAGAGGAAGACATGTACAACAATGAGAGCTCCGGTCCAGCATTTGAGGAGTTTCTGGATCTGCTCGGGGAGCGGGTGCGGCTGAAGGGCTGGGAAAAATACAGAGCTCAGCTGGACAACAAGAGTGAGCTGAAAACACTTCACTACACCCAGATCTATTGGCTACATCTCACCTTGTCGCAGTACCATTATCTGAAGGGCATCAGTGCGGCACAGAAAGCCGAAGATAACTCCTATCTAGCCACATGTAATCTGAGTAATGCCTGCAAAATAGCATAGTCACTGCTGATTATCTCTGAGCTGTTTTCCCTTGAGTGAGCAGCAGAGAACAGCAAATGGGACACATTTCAACCTGGCTGTGACAGCCTGAGTGTAGTGTTTCATTCAGAGACGTTGACTGACTAAATCTCTACCTGTCTTGTCTCTTTGTGTGTGTTCCTGTGTGTCTTGTGCAGCGGACTCAACTGGGACACATTCACTCTACACGCGCTACCAGGACTATGAGATTATGTTTCATGTGTCCACCATGCTGCCCTACACAGCCAACAACACACAGCAGGTAAAATCAGTCATAACCACACAGACTCGTGACATGTGGTTTCCTGTTCCTGCTCTTTGTGTTGCACAACCAAGTTTATCTTTCGGAGTCCACAGAATTACAATCTTCCTTAAATCTTTCTCCTCTGTTCTTTAAAAGATTGAATGAGCCTCAGCACAGTTTTCATTACGCAACTCTGTTCATACTGTCATGCTTTGATAAAAGCTTTAGAAAAAGCCTCTGTGCTCCACAACAAGCATGACATAAAAATCCTGCCCCCCAGTGTTCACTCCCACCACGAAGGTATTCACTGCTGCCTTACAGGCCATCTTCTTCTTCTTCTTCAGCCGGCTGTCATGTTTTAACGTGCAGTCTAGGGTTTAAGCCTGTTTGCTGTCATTTACAAAGAAACCGGGCATTGCGTGTTAATATAGATTAAAGATTTTACATGGTAGTGATGAAGCCCTGAAATGCCTCTGTAGTCTGCCTGCTCTTTGGCAGCAACAGTTTAGATTGTGGTAGTTTTTGTTAAATAATCTACAGTTGTGCCTGTGCTTGTATCTCGTGTTTTTGTAATGACATTTTTTTTATTTGTATTTACTTATGAAAGAAAAATAATTGAGATCATAAAAATGTCCTTAAGTGTAATCACTGACCTTCAAATGAAAAGACACAGGAGTATTTACAGCTGACAGCTGCTTATTTAATTTAATTGTTTTAATTAACATTATTCAGTCTTATTATTTTATTCATGATTGATGTTTATTTAAAATCTGGGTCTAAACTCCTCTCCCTGACATCTATATATATTTAAATACATTACACATAACTACACATAATTATGTTGGCACTTGTATTACAGTAAATAAAATAAGTTACAAGATTACCATGACATCTAACAATAATTACATCACAAGCAATCATATACAAAACATTAAAATAGAATGCGTTATGAGTAAATGGGGTGATTGGGAAAACATGATAAGTCTAATGATGAACTTGCTTATTTAATTTGTAGGCCTGTCTCAAAGCATTATCTGTCTGCTCTCCCTTTGAACGTTTTTGTTGGTAGGTAACCGTTCTAGTGAGATGTGGCACGGTGTGTTCTCGGGTTTAATTAGCTCTAATGACTGCTGGTTTAATTAATTTCTCTGTGTTTCTGTTTGGTCTCGTCAGTTGCTGCGGAAGCGGCACATCGGTAACGACATTGTGACGATCGTGTTCCAGGAGCCAGGCGCTCTGCCCTTTACTCCAAAGTCCATCCGTTCCCATTTCCAACATGTCTTCATCATCGTGCAAGTTCACGAGCCCTGCACTGAGAACACCTACTACAGGTGGGACTCCATCCTATCTTGTGTACTTTTACCGTTCCTGTTATATTCATTCTCAGGGATTTAATAAACATTTGTACATCTTCTCAGCCCCTAAAAAAACATTACTGAAATCTCTAAGGACAAAGAAACCAAGGTTTGGGGTGTTTTGTACAAGAAGTAGTGAACTTAAGTAAGCTTTGAGGATAGGACACATAGATAACTCACAGACAGTTTTCAGTCCATGTAAAAACAGGTGCTACAGTGGGTGTTACAGGCACATCCTGGTAGTTGTGTGTGCACTGCTGCAGAGTACCGCAGAACACTCCCCTTGCACTGAAAACAAGACATAGATTGAATGTTTCTGCTGCACCCTCTCTCTTACTCTGTCGTTCCTCATTTTCTCTTCCTCTCAGGGTGGCTGTGACACGCTCTAAAGACATCCCATTATTCGGGCCTCTGTTCCCTAAGGGTGCCCGATTCCCTCGCTCGGCCGCCTTCAGAGACTTCCTCCTGGCGAAGGCAGTGAATGCTGAAAATGCTGCTGAGAAGTCAGAGAAGTTCCGCTCCATGGCCACCCGCACACGTCAGGAATACCTGAAGGACCTGGCAGAAAATTATGTGACCACCACACCCATCGACTCCTCCACTAAATTCCCCTTGCTCTCTCTGGGGAAGCGAAAAGACAAGATGAAAGGCGCTAAAGGAGCTGAGCTGCACAGTAACGGGGCGCTGGTGTGGGCGGTGATGGTCAACAGCAGCGATGAATGGGAAGCAGGAGAGCACAAGCTCCCCTGTTTGCTTGGGGTGTCAGCTGAGTCGGTGGTGCTCATTGAAAGGTGCTCACGCAGGGTGGTGTTCAACTGCTCCTGTCGTGATGTCATTGGCTGGAAGGTAGTGACAGAGCCTAAGGAGGGGGGCCCCAGCTTAGATATCTTCTATGAGCGCGGGGAGTCAGTGTCGATCAGTGTGATGGAGAGCCAGGCAGAAGACATACGAGAGGTGGTGCAAAGACTTGAGGTGGGTGATTGTAACCTGATTTGACGTTTTGCTGTGGCTATTTTATATTTTTCAAATTCAATCACCCCGTTCTGCTCTTCTACAGCTGGTTACCCGGGGCTGTGAGGCACTGGAGGTCACCCCCCTGCGTGACGGAGTGGGGCAGCCCGGCTTCCTGATGAATGAGGAGGGCTTTGTGACGGAGCTACAGCGGTTCTGCTATGCTGAGAGCGGAGGCCTGCAGCTGTGGGCTCGTGTGGTGCGGCTGTGCGGACACTCGCTAGTTCACCTGAACCTTGATGAGAGGACCAGGCTGCTCCGCACCGCGCACAAGATCCACATCACTGTCATCCCACCGGACGAGAACGGCAAGCCTCGCAGGTGGGTGAGGCTGCAGAAAAGAGAAGGGACTTGTGAGTATAAAACAAGCAGCCGAGAGTAAAGAGGGTTAGTGGGACAAGTCAGGTCAGAACAGCACAAGTGCCACTCTGGGGTCACCTCTCACTCTTTAGTTGATGACAGCCTGCAGTCAGTGTCACACCAGCTGGCTAGCAACCAATCAATCCCTCTAATGATCTTTAATCACACTGTCACAGGCTGCCCTACTGTTACCAGCACCTTTCCATTCAGCTCAAATCAGAGACAGCTGTGTAGGGAATGGTTTAGACAAATATAACCAATGTTAAACCGGATCCCTCTGCAGATTTATTTATATTTCAGCCCTGAAATTTTTCTTCTGTGACAACAAAGCGCAAATTGAAATGTCATAAACGGTCAAATGACCGTGCTATTTCCATCTCATCTTAGTTTTTGTCTTTTTTTCGATTAATTAATGACTCGTGGTGCAACAAAAAGCAGGACAGAAGACAGAGGTATCATGGTTTTTATCATTCCAAAATACATTTTTCATGTTCCTCAGGAGTTTCTCTGAGCTGTATCTGAAAGCCATCAAGGATGCAGAGTGCAAGCCCGGTGAGAATCAGTCAGGAGAGGCCTGGGTGCTGGACCAGAGGGAGGAAGAGGAGGAGGTGAAAAAAGAGGACGGTGTGAAGGCGGGCGGGGTCGATGAGGCGGACACAAAGGAGGTGCAGGCGGAGGCCGAAGGGGGCAAAGAGCAATCCTGTGATGAAGGGCAGAGTGAGAGCAGTCACTACACGCTCCTCACACTGCCCATCTTAACTTTGTCACGAGCCACATCTCTGCAGGACCAGCCGACCAATCAGGCGCAGGAGGGCAGCGCCTCACAGCTCACGCGCAGCTACTCTTTGGAAAGACAGCCGTTCTACGGCGACACTTGTGACGGGGGGTGAGTGTTACTAAAGCTTATACAGCTGTTCTTTGAAGCTGTCATAAACTGACAAAAAAGTGTTATGGAGGCATCATGAAGAAACACAACAAAATAAAAATCAAAGAAGAAAGAAAAGCTGCTTTGGTAGATGTTGCAGGCTATTTAGATACATTTTGCAGATGATGCAACACTGTTTATCTCTGTCGGTTTGTTTTTATGTCACTTGTTTTGTTCAGAGTATGAGGCATGGAAAGAGGACACCAAACAGTGTCACTCTACTTTTATCTTGAGTGGATGAACTTAACATTTGCATTTTTAAATCTTTCACATTGCAAACTCACTTTGATGTTCCTTTTTCAAATTAGTGGAAAGTAACTTTACACGCTTTACACTATTTTTTTATTCTCTAGTACTGGTTAAGTACAGTAAAATAAATTAACACTAAAAATATACTGGTCAAAAAACTGAAGGGAACACTTGAATCACACATCTGATCTTGCTGAATGAAAATCTTTACTGACACATGGTGGAATTTGTTGAGAACAAAAAGATGTAACAACGGTCAGTGGAAACCAAAATCATCAACCCTTTGAGGGCTGGAATCAAAACCACTCCTAAAAATAAAAGTTAAAATTGTTCAAGTGTTCCCTGAAGATTTTTCAACAGTATATTTTAATTTACTTTATACTTCTACTTGACTACATTTCGGAGGGAAATTGTGTTGTATTTTAGCTTCTCACCCAGTGTCAGCTGGGCTGGCTCAACCCCATCATGATCCTTTAAAGAATAAGCAGGTATTGCTGTGGATCGTTGGGTGAATATTGTACTTGTTTCCTCACTGCATTTATCTATTATACACAGTAAAAAAAAAATTAAAAAAACAACTGTAAAAATGCAGTACAATGTACCATTTTAAAATGAAGGAATTTTCTGTATTCATTTTTGATGTATGTTTTTCCGTATTTTTTTACTACACATTGAATTTTTACCATTTACCATTTATGGAAACTTCCATTAAAAAAAAAGGATAATGTACTGACAGAAAATTACCAGTTTTTCCATTTTTTTACGGATTTCTTTTTTTACAGTGTAGTTACCAGTTGCTTTACAAAATAATGATTTTTGCATTATGATCATATGAAGTATTGTTCAAAAATATTGGAAATAGAAAAAGTTTAAGCTTAAACAAGTGATTAGTTATTTACCAGCGAGAGCAGTTTAGGTAATTCTTCATGCACTTATGCCAAACATTTAATGGTTTCAGCTTCTCAGTTGTCTTGATTTCCTGTTTTTCATTTAATTACAGTAAATTGAATGATTAGTGATCTTGCTGGACGTTGGAAGTCATTTGCAGCTCTCTAACTAGGAACAATATTCATTTTTTTACAATTAAATGATGAAGGGATTGACAAAAAAAAAATCCCAAGATTAGTTCATAACAGAAAGGAGTAGTTTGGCCCAATATATAATGTGAAAACTACTCAGCCAACAGCAAGAGTCAAATGCTGCTGATAATAGTATGACACAGGAATAATATCTCTGCAGCTACAGCATTTACTTTTGATAATATAATCCCTTTTTCTGATGTAACGTGTGAATGGTGGGGTCTTACTTGAGCGAACTGACTTTTCCTCAGAAAATGACCCTGAATACTTCTTCCACCACTTGCTTTCTTGTTGGCATGGAACAGGTTGGCTATGTGAGCAGTTGATCTATCTCCTTCGAGTGATTAAAAAAAAAAATTATTCCAGGACCATAATAACAGATATCAACAAAGCAAGTTTGTTTTCAATTAAGTGATTAATCCTCATTTTCTTGAGTATCAAGGCACTCCTTGGTGAAAGCAGCGTCTGTATCTGCCTAGTATAAATCCTTTAAACCACACTGGTCAGCTTGAAGAAGAAATTGTGCATAAAGGAAATATTCATGAGGATAATATTTAATTCTGCTGCTCCCTACATTGAATTTGACTTCTTTTTATCATCACATGAAGCAGGACTGAAAAATCTGACTGGACTGCATCATATGATATATTTGACAGATAATTCTGTGAGTGCACCACAGTAAATGGCAATCAGGCCCAAATCTGAGCCATCCTGGAGATTACTTCTCTAAAGTGCTCCAGTTTCTATTTTGACCTTTGGATTGGATTGAAAAAATGAAGCATCAACATCCAATTTTCTTTGTGTTTTTTTTTTCCTCCCAACAACCTCTTTACCTCCCTCCCCGATGTGCAGGCATGTGTATGACAACGTGGGGTTGAAGGGTGAACGCCACATCTATGAGAACATTGGGGAGCTGAGGGATGCCACGCCTGATCTGATCCTGGAAGTCAAACCGAAGGTTCCCCTTGAGGACGAGCAGGTGAAAATCCAAGACACTCCAACACATGCTCCATCCCCTTTCTGACAGTGTTGTTTCTCCTTTATCTCAAACTCCGTCTTGTCTTCAGTTCATGGGGACTGAGTTTGACGACGACAAAGCCTCGGCGAGTGACTCCTCTCTCTCGTCTTCGCGGCTGTCATGTGTGGACCGAGCTGAAAGAAATTCACGAGCCCTAAGTCTTCATAACTCCATTACCAAGAGTAAGTACTTGCTTATTTAGGACTCTTATTGTATGCGCATAGAAAAATCTTTATGTTAAATATAAGTTGTTTTCTTCAGCAGAAGGAAAAATCAAAAGCAGAGCTCCTCTCTCAGACACAACAGCTGACACAACTCTTCAAATGAAGCCAAAATGGAACAATTACACATGATTGTGAATCATCTCTGCCTGATTTAACCTCAAATTCCTTTTTCCAGATTTCTTCTGCCTTAAACCCCTCTCTTCATTATCCTCCCTTTAGTCCCCACTGCATCCCCTTTGTTCCTCCTCTTTCATCCACGCTGCCCCCTATTCCGCTAATCTAATATCATCCCTGCTCTGCTGCCACCCCCTGCCAAGGCTGGGATAAAAGGGGGACAGATGGGTAGTGGGAGGGGTGGAGTTTTAGGCAGCCCCAAATCAAGGAACCCCTCTTACACCATCTGCTCTGCCTCCACTGAGACTATGAGACTCATCATTTAACTGCTGTAAGAGCACACTTGCTCATCCTCTCATCAGATTCTTCTGATTTTTGCGAGGGCGGCGGCTTCTGCAGCTTCTGATTGGCTCGCAGTATCTTCTTTCATTTCTAATCTGCAGGCGTTCAAAAACTGCCAGCGACTTTTTAAACTCAATAATGAAATTCAACTTCTTAATATGTTTGAAAACAATACATTTTAGCACCTTAAGTGTCATTTAAACCCACTGTATACAATAATTCACAAAAAACTCAGATGATTTTAAGATCCCCGTCTAGCACTGTGACTCTCACCTACTGTATTTTTGATTGTATACTGCCATAAATATCATCTAAATTGGTCTTAGAAGGTCAGGCCAGCAGGTGATAACATATCATTTCCTCTCTGTCTCTCTGCCCCAGAATCTGACCAGCATTAACACAGCAGCGCCCCCCAGTGGGGACTCTGTGTTATTGCATAACCAGGAGGAATCCGGCTGCCTACAAAATCTGCAGCTCCACTGTTCTCTTGTACTGTTACAGATAATCTGAAACACATTTGATGAAATATAAACTCTCTCTTACAGTTCTCTCTGAGACCACGGATTCGACCGAGGAGGAGTGGCAGTCGATTGCTGACCTGGCCACAGCCTGCCGCAACATCCTGGAGGCTTTGTCACGAGAGGGTGAGGAACTGTTTATATATGGATGATGAATGTATATTAGACTGTTAATAATGCAACAAGCTGTTTTAATGGCCTGTACAATCAAAGCTAAATAGACTCACTATACTATAAGTAAATACATAACTGTAATGGTGGATTAATTGGCTATACATTACACAGTATGACTAAAAGTATGCTGGTGCCTCTGATTACAAGCTGTGAAATGTTATGGATAATAATGAGCTTCCAGCTTTTTGGCAAAAACTCATAAGAAAGACAAAGAAACATAGTTGTACATACATACAACTACAAAGAAAAGATGTCACTGACCTCACTTCACCCCCATCAAACACCTTTGGGATGAATTAGAACAACAACATCAATATCTGGCCTCACTAATGCTGAATAGAAGCAAATCACTGCAGCCAGAATTAAGATTTTGGAAACTCTTCTCAGAGGAGCGGAGGCTATTAAAAGATGGATGTTTGAATGAGATATCTAAGTGTTTGCATACTTTTGGCCATGGACTGCAAGGATTCTCAGTTTGTGTGCTCAGACACACTATTGTGGCATGAAGATTCACCACCTTAAAGAAAAGTTATAGAAAAAATAAATGTCAATAAATAGTACTGCAAAAGGTACCTGTTTGCTGGACCAGAGGTGTCAACAGTCCTCGGCCTGAGGGCTAATGCTACCATGGTGCCAAGCAAGCTCTGCATAAAATGAGCAGTCAAAACTGTTAGTATAATCAAAATATAAACCGACAGCATGTCAGAGGTTCATTTTCTGTATGACTTTGTCAGTTTCTCATTCTTCTTTACAGTGCTGCTTCAGTTCATTAAAGTTTGCAGGCATTCGTTTATGCACAGCTCTCTTAAGGTCCCCCCACAGCATTTCAGTCGGGTTGAGGTCTGCTCTTTGACTGTCCCATTGCAACACCTTGATTCTTTTCTTTTTCAGCCATTCTGTTGTAGATTTGCTGCTGTGCTTGGGATCATTGTCCTGTTGCATGGCCGAGTTTTGGTCAGATGGCCTCACATTTGACTCTAGAATACTTTGGTATACAGAGGAGTGCATGGTTGACTCAATGACTGCAAGGTGCCCAGGTTCTGTGGCTGCAAAACAAACCACATAACCCCTCCACCACCTTGCTTGACAGTTGGTATGAGGTGTTTGTGCTGACATGCTGTGGTTTGGTTTTAACCAAACATGGTGCTGTGCATTATGGCCAAATATCTTCACTTTGGTCTCATCTGTCCAAAGGACATTGTTCCAGAAGTCTTGTGGTTTCTTCAGATGCAGCTTTGCAAACTTAAGTCATGCTGCCATGTTCTTTTTAGAGAGAAGAGGCTTTCGCCTGGCAACTCTTCCAAACAGGCCATACTCGTTCAGTCTTTTTTTGATTGTACTGTCATGAACTTTAACATTTAACATGCTAACTGAGGCCTGTAGAGTCTGAGTTGTAGCTCTTGGGTTTTTTGCAATTTCTCTGAGCATTGCATGGTCTGACCTTGAGGTGAATTTTCTGTGATGTCCACTGCAGAGAACATTGGCAACTGTCCTGAATGTTTTCATTTGCAAATAATCTTTCTCACTGTAGAATGATGGACTTCAGAGTGTTTGGAAATGGCCTTATAACCCTTCCCAGATTGATGTGATAGCTTCTCTAAGATCATTGCTGTTGTCTTTCCTCCTTGGCATTGTGTTAACACACACCTGAATGCTCCAGACCAGCAAACTGCCAAAACTTCTGCTTTTATAGAGGTGCTCACGCTTGCAGATGAGCAGTTAATCAAATGCATTTGATCAGTAGCACCTGACTGCTACTTACCCTCTTAATTCCTATGGAAGCAGTAAGGGTGTACTTAGTTTTTCACATGACTGCACAGAGTCAAAATTTTGCTTTACAAAGTAAATAAATGATCCCATGTTTTCATCAAGTCTCTGATCTTTGTCTCTCTCACATTTTATTGAAATTATTGTATATAACAGTTATAAATGATAATAATGTGAATAATGTTTCTTATCACAGACCGCAAAGCCAGTGACTCCTCCCAAGCAGGAGCTGATCCGACTGACGGCAAGCCGAAAGAATCAAAGGACAGGTGGGTTGCTATAAAGTGCATTTAAGGTGAAGCAGTTTGACGCCTCTGTAGTTAATCTGTTTGTCTGAATTACTGCCTTTTCTCAACTCAATTAGACCGACACCTTTATTCTCTCTCAGTTATTTAGACTACATCCAGCTGTTTGAGTCAATGTGATGGCTTCTCTCCACCATAAAGAGAAGCCTCTTGCTGACTCAGTGATGCAGTTGTGTGTCTGACTCACTGCTGTGGCCTTTTTTCTTTAAAACTGTAGCTTCCACCTTACTTCCTTACTTTTCTTCAGTCACCTTATTTTCCTCCTCCATGCTGTGACTGAACATACAAAGTCCTGCAGAGCTGCTGGAGAAAAAGCAAAACTGAAAACAAGTCAATACAAAATAAGCAAACACCAGTGTGAACATTTCTTCAATCGGTCAAGTTTTTTTTCAGTCCATATCAGTGTAAGAACAAAAAAACTCAACAGTAAAATATATGTAAATTATGTATACATTATAATTAACAAGTTGACAGCAATTAGAACTCATATAAAAGCATTTTTCCAGCATTTTTTTTAGAATTAATTAGTCAACGCAAAAATTTCTACATGAAAGATATTTTAATTTTGGTTTAAAACTTCAATCAGATTTCTTATTTACGTTCACAGATGTCAGATAGTATTTGGCAAGTGGGATGAAAACCAAATGTGAAGTTTTTTTCAGGAAAACTTTGAAGTTTCTTTAAAGATCAAACATGCAGCCACAGCAAGAAACTTAAATGCACCCTGCTAGACCATTTCACAACAGGGCCGTGTTCCTTCCTTTAAACCTATCATCACCTATCAATTCATCACTGGGAGACTGCTTTTGCTTCGCTCTGTAGGGTGTAGTTATTATGTATAACTGCAGTCAGACGAAAGGCATCATGGGATGACTGCACTCACTCAGAACGGCTCTGCTTGTCGAATGTAGCAATTACTGTAAATTGATCTGTGAGTGTTACAAGTTTCATTAAAGGCAGGAGGGGCCAAGTGTTGAGCTCTGAGGCTGTCAAAGTGACAGACGGCGTCTCGAGCAATCAAGCAAATTGAAAAGTTCACTCACCCTGTATGAGATGAAGCAAAAACTTTTTCTTTCTATGGCAAGCTTTTGTTGATTTGATGGCTGGGAAGCCAAAACATCCTGACACTTTGTTTTATGTTCATGCATTTTTTTGGATTACAAACTGAAATCATGTAATTGCTTTTGATGAAGTGTCACTGCTGCTCTCTGTTGCAGTGACTCTCCAGGCCACCTAGAGGAGAAGGTATCGCAGCTGGAGGCCATGCTGAAGAAGCTGCAGGATGACCTGCAAAAGGTGCTTTGACTTCCATGAATGTTTTTCTCTGTGGTAACATTTTCAGGAATCCCCAGCTCAAGCAGGAAATCAGCAGGTAGAAGAAAATATTTAAACTGCTCAGCTTCTGCCGCTGCGGAGAGATGATTTCTATTGCCAGTGCAGCCTTTTGTTTACTCATTTCGAATCACAGCTGACTCACTATAAAGATGCATTAAATACAAAAAAACACTATAAAAAGCATTTATTTATTTATAATTTCGTGTACAGAAATTATATCAGATTTCTTTTAAAAGTCCAGTATTTTCCATTATTACATGTATTTATGACAACTCCTTCAGTGCTTTTGTTCTGAATGTTTCCACTAAAGATAATGTGCTCTGATTGTTTTTTCATGTTAATACCTCTGAATACTGTATAGCCATTTTCACACATGAAGTCTGGAAAATGTCAAGGAATCATGTCAGGACATTGTGCGCAGTTCCCCTTTCACATATTTAACACACTTCAGAAGTGTTCTTACTAATGGAAATGCTCGGTGTGGTGTAGAAAGGGTGCTGCCTTAGTAGAGTGTGCAGGAGGCAGGACAAGTGATGCACACTAGCTGTGAACTGAGCTACCTGCACTATTCTCACCACTCTTTCTAGTGCACTTTATACTGGGGAGCTGGCAGGTTGAAAACTGTTTAATGCCGGTCAAGCTGCGTCAGATATTGGCATTCTAACATGCACCTCCATCGGGTGATTTATAGAAAAGATCAGTGCTACAGAGCGTGTGTGAAAACGGCATATGTTATGGACTCAAAGGCCACTTTACAAAACAGTTCTCACCACAAAGTCCGCTTGCATTTCCAGAGCTTTTAACCACATCTCATGGGTACTACAGACAAGTGGGAATTTTGTTGCGATTATTTCTTTATTTATTTTTTTTTTGCCAATACTGTCTATGTGTCTCTGTGTACAAAGCAAACATATGGCAATTTTTCTATTTTAAGTCCTTGTTTAGGACTGCAACTATAACTATTTTCATTATTGATAAATCTAATGGATATTTTTCTAATCATTCACCTCCGAACTCCCAATGATAATAACAACAAAAAAAAAACAATTGGTGCTGAAGCAATTAGTTGATTGACAGAAAATTAATTCAATTCAATTCAATTTTATTTATATAGCGCCAATTCACAACAATAGTCGCCTCAAGGCGCTTTATATTTTAGGGTAAAGACCTTACAATAGTTAATGTTTCCTTTATGCTGTAGCCTCTCAAATATGAGGATTTGCTGCTTTTCTCTGTTTTATATTTAAAAAAAAAAAGCAATATGAAAACATTACCTTGGACTTTGGGAACTGGGAAAAATAATCATCAGACTTTTCAATCACGAAAGTAATCATTAGTTGCAGCCCTACACCCACTGTAAGCAGCCCTTAAAGCACTGATTTTAATAAATGATATGCAACAGTGAAAAGTCAGCAAATTGTTTCTGCGGTGTTTTGAATTGTGAGTTTTTTCTTGCTCACATGCCGTGTGATGTGCTTGTATTGTTTTATTTCATTATTTGGTGTTTGTCTTTGTACCATAGGCTGTATATAAAGGCTACATACAGAGACTGTTATATACAGTCTATGATTTGTACCCACAAGTTGCTTAAAGCCACCGGTGCACCTGCCGCTCTCCTCCCATTCCTGCCACAGCCATCTGAGCAACAGCTTTTTGTTCTGTTGTGTGCTGATGTCTTTCAGGAAAAGGAGGACAAGGCGGTGCTGCAGGCCGAGGTGCAGAGCCTCAGGCAGAACAACCAGCGGCTGCAGGAGGAGTCACAGAGCACGGTGGCCCGCCTCATCAAAGTCACCGAGCTGCTGTGCAACGTCAACAAGCCCTGTTAGCTTCATCGCTGTGTACACACACACACATCCACAGAAATCAGCAAAGTGATGCAAATCGTACAACGCGTTTGTACGCTCGACACATTTAGTTTGTTCAGACATATTTGAAAACACACACATACCTATCCTCTTTAATCTCACAGTCTCTGTCCTGAATCCTGGACCTGCCTGCTGGTGAGGGAGTATGCAAATCAATTTGGAAAAAAAACAAAAACAAAAAAACGTTTAAACCCCATGATGACCTTCACAGACTGAACAGCACTGGCTGCTGTGTTGATGTGCTATGCCAGAGTGCTTCTAGTGGTGTGTGTATGATTCAGTGTGTGTGTGGATGTGTGTGCGCGTCTGTATATTGCTTCAAATACTTGACAAGCTGGGCTGAATAGCATTTGCATAAAAAGACTGAGAGATACTGAATAGCATGTTTGGTGGTGTTTTAGCCGAAATGACCAAAAGTGTATATATAGTATATATATATATATATATCTATATCTATATATATAGATATAGATATATATATATACACACAAAGTGTATATATATATCACCAGTAATATATATGTGAACAGTAGTATTGCTATCCTCTCTGTCAGACATGTAGTTGCAATGTCTGAGTGTGGTTCTGCCTGATAGTGTGAAAGGCCTTGATATAAAACACAAGAAGGAAAAAAAGGGGAACATGACAATTACAAGCCTGTAGGCAGCCTTCTACTTCAAAAGATGTAATGACTGTAACTGACTCGCTTCAGAGCCGGGTCTGTTACGTAAGGACATCATTCTCTGCCCTCTTCCCTTCTCAGTAGTACTGTATTTAAGAAATTCTCTTTTTAGGGAGAGACTATTAAAAAAAAAAATAAAGCCCATAAAAAAAAGGGATGTAAACTGGAAATGCTTAAAAGAAATGAACTGGGCATGCTTGTTCCTATTGGAAGTATGTTTGGAAAAGAGTATTAAAGGGATACTGAAAAAGGGTTATACCTCTCCTGACGACACAGACTATGGCAGGAAAGAACTGCTCCAGCTTCCTTCCATGATTGCCTGTAGCTGTTATCTTCTAACCTCACTACTGTAGCAGCCATACTGTAGAAGATCTCCTCCTGCTGGCCTGAACCACAGAATGCCAAAAGGCAGCTTTTTATTTCAGCTGGCAAAATAGCTTTAGGTGTCTGAATAAAACACCTTGAACTAATAGTGAAATACAGAATATTGTATTTAAATATGTTTTGTGTTTGGCGGATGTCTACCGTGACTATTTTTGGGTAATTGTTTACTACTGCTTATGACTGGTAGCAGTAAGGACGATAGGTGAAGTCTTACCTTTCCACCCTGGTGTGTGTTTGTGTGTGTTTCTGTGTCGTTCTTGCACTTTTTTTTTTGTTTGAAAAATCAACCCTCGATGGGGCACATACTGTACTTTATTTAGGTAATTTTAGGTAATGTCTTGCTCAACATCAAAAGGTGGATAAGATCTCAACCCCCTGACACCACCTTACCTCACCTTTCTGTGTCCACTGCTGACGGCGCAGACGACAAAGTGCGTTCAGAGGAGTTTGGACTGCTTCTCCTCAGTGCCAACGAAAAGCCCAGGCAGCTCTCCTGAATCCCACCGAAATCACAAACTAATCTCCAAACTATGAACTCTGAACTCCAACAAAAACGGGATGCCAAATGTTCACCAGACACCCAGACTCTGTTGTTTCTTGTACAAACTTCCTCTTGTAATTTTATTTTAGAGTCACTGTGAATACCTGGTACCAGCATATTAAGATATGGTATATACAGATTAAATTATGAATCTAAACTTTATCAGTATGCGAAGATGCTGTATGTACAGCTGAACTGCTCCATGTTAGTGCATTGGGTTGTGTATGCCCTCCTTTTGCAGGATGATTATGCAGACAAGTATTAATCATGGCCATGCAGGCTCCTGTTTCATCTCCTCTTCATGCTGAAGCCTCATGACTTAACAGGGAGACATTGCCGTGAGAAGACCCGTTTTACTGTATCTTGTATAGTTATTTAGATTGTAGGAGGTCGGTGAAGCATGAGAATGTGCCAAGCACCTTCTAAGCTCTCCTCTGTATGTGTGTATGTATAAAATGTAACTTATTAATCATTGCAAATGTGGATTTTCTTGTAGCTGTTTTAACTGGAGGAAAGTTGTGAGGATGAAAATGTGAAATAAGGCAGACTGGAAGTGGGCTTGGTTATAAATTTCTTTTGTAGACAACCAGCAACTATGATATAACATGACAAAATGCTATCTGACACTCTTAATGTAACAATGGGTCTTGTTATCATTCGAGCTTTTGCAGTTATAGCTCTTTCATATTTGATAAGGTCTTAAAACACCATTAGGTACGCCTTAATGTGTGAATCAGAAAGGATGGTCCAACTGGTCATACTGGTGTTACATGAAGGCTTATTTCTCTGACTTTGTGCCTACCTGAAAAAATGTAATGTATGTTAACCCAGCTTAGAGTTTTCATTTCTTTGCCTTCTTGGTTGCACTTTTTTCTTTTTTCTTTCTTTCTTTTTTTTTTTTTTTTTTTTTCAGATGAAG
>VUQI01056063.1:0-10205 GCA_015106735.1 Paratilapia polleni | reverse complement strand
AAAATACCATCAGATTTTAATACACAGAGTCTGATTGGAAACAGCTTCATTTTTCAGCATGACAATGATCCCAAACACATTGCCAATGCAGTAAAAACATACCTGAATAGAAAAACACACAGTGCAAAACTATCAGTCATGGATTGGCCTCCCCAGAGCCCGGACCTCAACATTATTGAATCAGTGTTGAATCATCGTGACAGAGAACAGAACAAAAGGCAGCCAACATCCAAAGAAGAGCTTCGAAAAAGTGCTTCAAGAAGCCTGGAGAACTATTCCTGAAGACTACTTAAAGAAATTACCAGAAAGCTTGCCTAAGAGATTTCAGGCTGTGTTGAAGAATAAAAGTTTTCATACCAAATATTGACTTTCAGGCTCGTTAGAATTGTACAAACTTATACACTGTGTTTCTGTGTGCACATCTTCCAATAAATTCCTGCACCCATTTCCCATTTCCCTAGCAAAAATAAAGAAATGATGGGTGGTTCAAGATTTTTGTACAGTACTATACATACATGAATGATGTCTTCTGGTTGATTACAGTACAGTACTTTACACTCAGCACGTATACAGAAAGCTTGGGCCATACTATAGCTCTAACCAAACTGTCTGCTAACAAGATGTGGGATTTATTAGCAGTTTCACACTCATGCATGAACGAGGGGATTGTGTTACCATTCCAGCAAAGTTACAAAATGGAATTAAGAGGAAGCAATAAGGGAACTGTTAATGCAATTGGTATCAATAAAATCTTATCAATATCCACCCCTAATGCCGACCCATCATAAGGGGATGCCCCTCAAACACACACCTAAACAGGCTGAAACAAACTATGACACATGATAGTAGCTCACTGGTTTCAATTTAATTATTTCAATTTCTATTAGATATTATAATAACTTTTCTTTCTTTTTTTGTATGAAACCATCCATCACTTAAGCTCATTTATTCAGAATTTATTGCTGGAGAAGTAGCAAGGCCACTTCCAGTGTACAAAATATTCAGTTCTGCAGACTGATATCAGCAACTAACTCAGTGTGGTTTCCATGACATACAGGTTTAATGTAACCATGACAACACCACCACCTGTACAGATATTATCCTCAACCATTTCCACTACATCCTTTTGGCATTATCTACACTATACGTCTTACTGTAACATGCCAGGCTTGTGTTATTTATTTATTTTAATAGAGGGTTGAACTTATTATATATTATAATGACAACCAAACACTTGCCTTGATAACTGAGAAATATCCATCCACTAGTGAAGATTATGAGATGCATCTAAAGTCCCCCTTCAGTTCAATTTTTTGGTACATTTTCATTTACTTTTAAAGCGCTATTAAAACAGACTACTGCTTACCTATTAATATTTCATAGTATGTTCATAAACCGTTTCTGCTCCATCTCCATTCAAATTTTCACTGTTAGTCAAATACAATAGAAAATAATCATGAGCATAAAAAGAGCACCTGTATAAAAAAAAAACAGCTTTGTTTGGAATAGTGCACACAGTGGAACTGAATCCCAGAAAGATATTTCTATCTGCATTTAGATTGGACGGCTTTCACAGGCTGAACCCCCTGAGAGAAACTCTGTGCAGAAGACGCCCCCGCTGCCTTCCCCCAAATCAGATGTAATCACAGAATCACAAATACAAGAGAAAAGAATGAGAGCTCGAACAAGACGCAGAGCGGGAATGAGAGAGGGGTGGAGGAAAATAGTTAATCTAACAAACTGAATGGGGGAAAGTGTACCTCGTAGCCTGGTGGTGACAGAGGGAACAAAAGAAAACGGCGAGCAGAGAACTGGAAGTGACATCAAAGGATACTCTCTGTCGTTAACAGACTCATCTATAATTCTTGTCAATGTCCACTTTTGTCCTTGAAAACATCAGTTTAATTAAAATCTTAACTAACAAGTCTGCCTTTGTGGTTTCCTCAGTAGTCAGATTGTTGAATATGCAAAACATAAATTTTTCATGGTCAATGTTGTTCCACCTATTATGCACTTTAAAGCTCTAGAAAAAGCTCCTAAGCATAAAAATATATTTAAAAATTATTTACGCTGCAGTCATCTACCTCTCAAGAGTCACATGTGGCTGGATTATGTTCCAGAGTCCCAAGAATACCTATCAGAGCACAACCCAGCTGCAGCAGACCACCAAGTGCTGTACATTTATCTGTACACTAAAACCACTGAGAGGTGAAGCTAATTACACTGATCATCTTGTTACAGTTGTTGCAACGCTCTGCTGGGAAACCCTGGCTAGTGACATTCATGTGGATGTTACTTTGAGAAGCGCAACCCACCTAAACATTGTTTTAGTTTAAAGACATTGCTCCATGTCAGTGACACTCCCCAGTGGCAGCAGCCTCTACTAGCGGGCTGATGAGCCCCGCCACACCACAGAAAAGAACCTAAGGCCCAAGATCTAACAAAATCCCCAAAGGCCCCACTCTGCAACCTGGGGGCTGCTCACATGTCATGACATTCCCAGAGGTCCCATGTACATTTCCCAACGGGTCAGAGCTGATGTGTCAGCACGACGGGTGGCTTCCACGAGGGCAGCAGATTCAACTGGGCCAAAAAAAAACCCCAACATATACACATACTGTAGATATCTTAAGAGTCCGGTTCCAGAAATGTGACTGCTAACCTCTCAGTTGAAAAATTTGTGCTCAACCACCTAAGAGTAATGTTTTTTTTTTTTGTCTGTGTTAGTAATTTAACGTAAAGTCTTCATTATGTAGACAAAACAGCACATAATGACACACGGATAACTCAAAGTATGTTGACAGGTGACATGTTACATGCTACGATTTTTTTACTGGAATAACTGAAAAGGGAATACCATGATCCACAGATTAAACCTAATATATCTAATATGTTGGAGTTAGTTGGGACTTGTTTGGGTTCAGCTATTTGATATTGTTTACACAGTATTTGAACTTATCTAGAAATATTTAATTAGCATATATCATCAAATGTCTGTCATGTTGGGATTAATGACAGCAGTGAACACGGTCCCACCAGCCACCATCATCTCTCTCACATCTGCACGGCGTGAAGCTACAGGTTAACTTAACTTAGGACAAAGACTGGAAACTACAGGAAACAGCTAGCCTTGCTTAGTCCAAAGGTAACAAATTAAATAACACATTAGTTTTATTTGTATCAACACAAAATGAAAAAGTGTGTTACAGTTCTACGTCGCCTGGAAGAAGTTGCATCCATGTTTTCAGCCTTCACGCTAAGCCAAACCAAACTGACGCGCATCTAACACTCTGCAATGAAATGCATTTCCCAAAGTGTGGAACTAAATACATCATCAGGTTGATAATACAATCCCATTTCTGAGGCTATTCCAGTGTATAGTATGCAAGCAACACTGTAACTGCCAAAACTCGAATAGGCCTTTTGCAACAATCTGTATTTAACAAAGCATCGTCCTTTTTTGGGCATATACTTGTGATTTTCATCACCTGAGAAAGTCAGGAAGTATCATGTGACCCTGTTCATCTAACACAGAGTTGTCGAGATAAAACTGCTATAGACTTGTTGTCACTAGCAGGCTGAGGATTTCATGAACCACAGGACATCAGAGACAGTTTATATGGATATGGAGTTTTTCCTTTTAACCTGGAACACTGTTTACCACCTGTCTGGCTTCTGTTTATACTTTTAACCTTAATATATCTATCTCTATTTCCCAGTTTTATGTCTCGTTCAGCCCATACTCTGTTTTACGCTTGAGGGCAACTTTGTGGTGATGAACTTGAAGACTACAGACAGAGGATAAAATATTATCTATCCCTTCAGTTCTGAAAAAAATCAGAGGCTCCAATCCTGTTTTTTTATTTAACAGTTGAGATATCCTTCAGTTTTCTTTTGGATGCTGAGTTGGGCAATAAAAACAGACAAAACACTATTGAATGTGGACCAAGAATTGTATGTTGTCAGAGCACAGTGACTAGTAAAGCAATGTTTTAATTCTGGGAATGTGCAGTGCAGGTTTTCGTTTTAATGGAAATCCAGCCTGACCACCGTCATGCATGCCAATTGCAGTGAAAGTAATTAAGGAGAGGAACTTATCTTTAGTACGGGCAGTCGGCTGGCTGCATGTGGGACCTGAAACCTGTGATACTATCCAACAGAGAGCTGCAGCTCTGGGATGATTTCTCTTTTGTTCTGTAATTGTGAATTTTATGCATAGTTGTAATGGAACAGATGGTCGGCTAAACTTGCATAAATGGGTTTGGAGGTGTTCCAGCTCAGTCCCACCGAGCATGTCTGCAAACATCCCCAACATGTCAGGTCTCACTTACAACATTCAAATTACTACAGACCTGTCTAGTGTGTTTGTGTCTGTGAAAAATAAATTATATGGCAGCTTGTTGTTTTGTATTCTGGTCCGATTGCTCCTCCTCCCCTTATTCCTTCTTTCCATCTCTCCTTTTAGTATTTTCCCCCTTCCTCATTCCTCCCCACTGACCTCACTTGTGTGTTAACATCATCTGTTATCATCATCATCATCATCATCATCATCATTATTATTATTATTATTATTATTATTATTATTATTATTGGTGTTGTTTTTTTTCCAGTGATTTGTTTCTGCAGAGCGGAACGTGCAGGAAGGAGACAGAGAACTCACCCAAGCCTAAAGAGAACAGCAGCATCAGAGCAAAGAGGATCTGCCGCCCAGATGCACACGGAGCGAGCTCCATCCTAGACCTGCTGAGAGAGGATGAGGGAAAACAGAGCAGAGAGATGAGTGAGACAGGATTGAAAAGCATACTAAATAGTGCTAAATCTTAAAATAATTCTGCATATTTGTATAACATAGAGTTGTATATGCACAAATAGATTTTGACATGTAGGTTTTATGTTTGGTGCAAATGCACATGTACAAAGTTTTTTTTTTTTTAATTGCTCTAAATGTCTGCATATGTTTCAGATTAGTTGCAGACACAGTTATTAGTGTCTCCGTTATGATGAAGGATTTCAACCATAAAAAAATGGCAGATTTGTGCAAATATCTGTGTCCAGTATTTTGTTTTTGTACAAAAGTGAAGACAAAATTAGTTGGGTCATGAAATCTTTATCCGATGCAATATGAGACATTAAATCTCTATAAACACATATTTTGCATATTTATATGCAAAATATCTGGATTAGGAGTAAGATTTTTGGTACAGGAAGCTTTTTGGTTTCCACTTGTCTTGTCAGTGCTATTGACCAATCACCTCTGAGCAGACTCCATGCAAGTAAACTGTTTGAGTAGAGTGTTAATGTGGGAAAGCATTTGCCAAATGAGCCCATTAGCTTTTAAAAGATTATTTGCATTCATAAACAACGATTGGCAGACCGAACAGGAAGCCTTGGCCCAGATGTCCTCTGGCAACACTAGAAGCCCAGAAATACTGACCACTGTCCCCAGAGAGAAAGCCATCAAATGATAACCACTGCACGGCAGTAAGCTGTAATACTAATCAAAACCACCAAAAGCAATTCCCATCATCAAATGACATGTACTTTTTTTTACAGTAGACATTGTGCTGAATTAGATCTTCTTAGAGTTTTCTATTACTTTGAAACTCCAAAGCTTTAATGCTTTCAGAGCCTGTGTTCAACGGAATTAAAAAAAAAAAAAATCAGACTTACTTTTATACTAGAGGAAAGTCCAAGTAAGCTGGTTAAAATGTGTTTTTCTCAGTAGAAAAAAATATCAGGTCTGAAGGGGTCCAATTTACAGTTGCACTCAACCACAAATTGTTCCCAGTGATAAAGTGGCTTGCATGGCAGGTCACTGCCACTGGCATGTAAGCGTGAGTGTGTGAAGCAGGAAATAAGGCAAATTTTAAAGCACTTTGAATAAAAGTCTTAAAATATTAGAATATAATTTTCCATGAGGTGAAACAGTTTGGTGATTTTCATTGTTTGAGCAAGTGAAGGGCTGCTTGGTCCTGAAAAAACACACAGTTATTTGGTTTATAAAACAGTTTTTAAAGCTAATTAGACCCACTCAAATCAGTGGTGCCAAAACAAAGCTCTGTGTCTTTGTGCATGAAAACAAAAGCTTTTGGGTCATTTTAACCAAGTGGAAAGGAAATGACTCTAAAAGTTCTGTTCATGCACTCACTAATACAACTACAGTACTGTGCAAAAGTCACCACTCATTTGTTTATATTTTGCTAGGGAAATGGGAATACTGGCGTGATTTACTGAAATGTGCAAACATACATGAAAATACAGTATATAAGGCAAAATGAGTTTAAGGACATGACTTTTAGATACTCTTCATCTGTTGTAGATGGTTTTTTAGGCCTGCCACTGTCACACTGCACACCATGCCAAAATATGCCAAGTTTTCGGCCCATAGCTCTTTGGGAATCACCTTGTTGGTACAAAAATACCATTTTATTTGAAAAAGCAGCCAATGTCCAAAGAAAAGCTCTGAAAGACCCTCAGAAAGCCTGGAGAACTACTGCTCAAACTGTGTTATCTTTGGCATTTTTCATAGATTCAGCTAAGGAAATGAGAACAAATTGTGTGTTTTTGCAACAGGTTGGTAGTAACAAAGTGCATTAAGATACAATTTATAATTGATTCTTTGTTAAGTTGTCTGTTATGTGTAGACACAATACTGGTTCATTCCTTGAGTTAGGTGCCTTTTTATGCTTGAATGGTTCATATGTCAGTGTTTAGTGGCTTAACAAACAAAAATATTCCTCTGAAAATGGTCAGGTACAAGGACTGGGTTGAAAATGAGTGAAAAAGCAGCCAAAGTAAAACTTTCAAAGACCTTCAGAAATCCAGATGAACTATTGTTCAAAACCACTTTAAAAAATTACAAGAATGTCTGGCTCCTTGGAAGCAAAATATAAAGAAGTGAGGGGTGGCTCGAGACTTTTGCACAAAGTGTACATGTATAGCTTTCGCCCTATAGCTGTCTACCAGGGAAGCTGTTTCCATAAGTTCAGGGAACCAAACCTGTGGAGCCCCCATAGGTACAAGAGGAGCAGCATCAAATATTACTGGCACAAAAACTAATGCTGTTTTTCACAAGGTTTTTGAATGGACAAGTTCCTCATCCTTTATTTGGCTTATATGGCTCCTTTCCATTCCCAGTTACCAGTGGCAACACAAAAAAGTTCCCCAAAACAGCCTTGAGTCGGTGAAAACCCAACCTTAGGTGATCAATTTTATTTATAACACAAAAGCAACACTGCATCACAAACACAGTGCACTGGAGCTTGCATTCGTTGTTGTCTAGACAATGAGCTAAGAAAAACTATTGTGTGTGAGAGAGAGCTTGTAAACGGCTGGCACTCGATGAGACAAGGAGACCTTTGAACTCTTCCACTCCTGGAGAAGGGAGGAGGCGCTATTGGATACATTCATTCAGCAGATGCTTTTGCCAACAGCAACTTACATGTTTTGCCCTGGAGCCACTCTTCCACCTGAGCCTCAACTGCCAATATAACATATACAAATATATTTGATGTAGCAAATAAGGCTTTGAATGTTGTAAGTCTGATTTGATCTAACAGATGCAGTAAGAGATAAAGCTAATGTAGAAAACCACATTGAATGGCCTCACTCCAAAAGTTGCTGTTAGATTGGGTGAATATTTACAACTGCAGCAAAACGGTGATTGTGGTGCAGTCCTACTGCACAACATTTAGGAAATCCTACCACACATCAGAAAAGAGCTGCTGACTTTGCCAGAGGATTTGGCTTAGGGCCCGAAGCTTCTCAGCTCAATGGAGAGATGCCTGAGACAGAGCTTTCTGGTATGAAATGGAGACGAAGAAGAGTGTGTGCAGTATGAAGAAAACACAGCAACTCTGGGTTTAAAAAAAAAAAAAGATTTTAATGAGAGTTAAGCAACACAGGTAACACTAAATTATTAATTCACTTATGGACAAAATTGTGTCTTTATACCTTCTTGACTACACAAGCACTGCTACCTGAGGTTTCCTAGCAGGCTCGCTGAAGAAAGTGAAATTGTTTTGAGCGGACATTTGTCCAACACATCTAGATTTCAGTTAAAGTAAATTATTTATCCAAGAAATCAAAAGGCCTTTTTTGCATTTACCAGGGTAACAGCAACCCATGCCAACAGCATCCCTGATGCTTAGAAAGAAGATTATGTAACACCAGTTCAGCCCTTAATAAATTACAGGAATAATGGTTGCTCTCTGTCCTGACCATGAGAAAACCGAGTAAAACCTCCAAATGTATAAAACTGGAGCGTGTAGGTCGAAGAAAGAAAACATTCCTCTCAGACCCAGTGACACCTGCCAAACTATACTGTCATTAAACAACCATTTGTTGTGCAATTTTTAATAGTGGGCAACCATTTCCATTTTAGACGATAGAAAAGAGGCACAGAACCCGCAGTGCCACACACTTTGAGGCATCCCATCTCTAAAGGTGGGTTAGGCCCTCGTGATGGGCTGTGACAGATTGGGGTCGAGCCGTTGGACTCTCTTGCATGCTGAAGGCCTGAACCATTGGTTGAGCTGGCTGGGTGGGTGACAAGAGATTTCTAAAGGCTTGGAGAGGGTCATGACACCGAGGAGATTGCCCAGACTTGAAAACGAGAGAGCACTGGAGAGTGCTGCATCGGAGGGCCTGGGACTGGCAGGGGCCCAACAGTCACTACCCACACCAACAGAATACAGAGTTCAGCCTATATGGGTGCTATACTACACATAGCACTGTATGCCTATAGACAGCAGCCATTCAAAGTTTTACCAGAGGGGATTTACGACATACAGTGAACCGGTCATCCAATCACAGCAGTGCATACTAACCAGTACCACCCTTTGTTAAGGACGAGACATCACATGTTGTGAACGCCTCCCTCTAAATCGCCCCTCTTTACTTTAACAGGCACAGTTGTGTCTTGAAGAGAAAAGCGCCAGAAGACTCTAAAATGCTTCAGTGGATTTCAATGTAGATGTCCAGCTGACACATTTTCACGATGCTGTCTGAATAGGACGCATTCTCAGCTTATTGTAAGAGACGGCGAGGGGAGTGACAGAGATGCAAAGAGAGCTAACAGGCGAGGCTGGCAGACCTACATCGTGGCTCAGCACTAAGCTGTCAGTCTGTTGACTGCACTCATGATCATCATGAGGCAGGCAAGAAGGGCCCCCTGTCCCAGATCTCCTTTGGGTCTGCGGTTGGTGGGAAAATTGGTTGTTTCCAAAAATATAAATGTTTGTGAGCACAACATGACAACTTTATGCTTACTGTGCCTCCATCACGCTACACATGAGTCACATGCTGCGAAGGTTCACTTAATCAGGCCAGGTTGGGTCCCATGTGGATTTGTGAACATATGCTCCACATCAAGACCCAGCAAATGCACGAGGTAGGTCACTGAATCTCACCGCCTGCTTTTGTGTGCATAAAACATGTACACAATTATGCAACAGACTCGTCACACAAAGTGGCAGTTTATATCTCTGTTAAACAACAGTTTAGGTTTGTTGACCATAATCTTAATGTTTGGCATTCCAGTTTCTAGTAACAAGGTCGGATTTAAAACTCAAAATTCAGAGTTATTCAGGAAAACTGTTTCCTGAATTTCAGAAAAACTGCATGCAAGTTAATTTTCTCAGCTAATGTTACAGATAGCTGGACTAATACCACTAACACGATGAGCTGGCTGAAATTCTGTCTATAGATGACATTATCATTTTTGTCTACTGTAATTTCTTTAAGTAGTCTTCAGGAATAGTTCTCCAGGCTTCTTGAAGGACATTCAAAGCTCTTCTTTGGATGTTGGCTGCCTTTTGTTCTGTTCTCTGTCAAGATGACCCCACACGGCTTCAATAATGTTGAGGTCCGGGCTCTGGGGAGGCCAATCCATGACTGATAGTGTTCCACTGTGTGTTTTTCTATCCAGGTATGCTTTTACTGCATTGGCAGTGTGTTTGGGATCATTGTCATGATGAAAAATGAAGCATCTCCAATCAGATGCTTTCCAGATGGTACTGAATGGTGGATCAAAATCTGATGGTACTTTTCTGCATTCATAATTCCATCAATTTTGACAAGATCTCCAACACCATTGGCTGAAATGCAGCTCCAAACCATGACAGAGCCTCCACCATGTTTTACAGATGGCTGTAGACACTCACTGTTGTACCTCTCTCCTGACCTCCTCTGTACTCACTGACGAT
>VUQI01056062.1:0-16136 GCA_015106735.1 Paratilapia polleni | reverse complement strand
CACTGAGCACTTCCTCTTCCTCACTTCCTGTCACTCTCCATGTCTTTATACACCACTTGCATTTAATCATTAGTTATTATTAACCCTGTCTCTCTCCCATAGTGTGCCTTTTTTGTCCTGTCTCCCTCTGCTCTCTTCTGTTTCCCCTCACCCCCAACCAGTCGGGGCAGATGGCTGCCCCCCCCGAGCCTGGTTCTGCCGGAGGTTTCTTCCTGTTAAAAGGGAGTTTTTCCTTCCCACTGTTGCCAAGTGCTTGCTCATAGGGGGTCGTCTGATTGTTGGGGTTTTCTGTCTAATATTGTAGGGTCTTTAATATAAAGCGCCTTGAGGCGACTGTTGTTGTGATTTGGCGCTATATAAATAAAATTGAATTGAATTGAATTGGAATTGATTCACATTTAAACAGTTGGTCTCATGCTCATAGTTGTATTAGCAAAAGAAATGTCCTGTGAGACCTGTAGCATCATTCTCCTGAATCTTTCAAATCTCTCCAAACAGATGTAATTAGAATAAACCACTAACTAAACTGAACTATGCTCTTCTTTTCTCTCCTCTCTTTCAGTTTAAGCAGATTTCTTTCCTTTCCTGAGCCCACAGTATTTTCCTGTTAAAGGGCAACTCTTAATCCCCACTGTCGCCAAGTGCTGCTCATAGGGGATCATCTGATCATTGGGGTTCTCTCTCTGATATTGTAAGGTATCTACCTGGAGATGGCTGCAGTCATCCATCCATTTTCTTAACTGCTGGTCCAATTCAGGTTCACGGTTTGATCAAGCTTAATTAGAGCTGGATTTGGTGACCCTGCTATAGGCTCAGGCTGCTGGGGTGCTTCCCATGATGCACTGAGCATTTCTTGTCCACTCTCCTCTTTGCACCCCCCATCTGTTTATATGCCACTATTACATGTTGTTAACTCTTGTCTTCTCTCTCCCATAGTTTGTGTTTTGTCCTGTTGTTTGTGATCTCTCTATGTTCCTCTCTTTCTCCTCACACCCCAACCAGTCGTGGCATGTGACTGCCCCTCCCTGAGCTTGGTTTTGTAGGAGGTCTCTTCCTGTAAAAAGAGAGTTCTTTCTCCCTTGTGTTGCCAAGTGTTTGTCCTTATCTTTGGGGTTTTCTGCCTAATATTATAGGGTCTTTACCTTACAATATAAAGCATCTTGAGATGATTGCTGTTGTGAACTGTTGCTATATAAATAAAAGTGAATGGAATTGATAAAATTTGTAGACTCATTTGGTTCATGCATGTTGAGGAAATAACCGGAGTGAGAAAAACACTCTGGAGGCCAGATGGGAGCTTTATTTTAAGTGTGATAGCTAAAAGGATTGCACTTTTGCAGCTTTGCTGTACTTCTCTCTTGGCTACACACACACACACACACACACACACACACACACATTTTCTTTATGCACCTGCTCCAGACTTTTCATTAAAATTCTCTTTGCAGGCAAACTCAGAAGCCACAGTGTTACTGAATCCCTGCAGAACTGACTGATCTGCTCAAGTGCTATGGAGCACTTCACTGTACTTGCACAGTTCTTCCTACGCACTAAAACTTTGATTTTGTGGCGCTAAATGGCTGCAGGAGAAGGGTTGGTAACTAACAGCATGATTAAATGTTGCTATGACCAGCAGCAGACTCCCCTGAAAAGGCTGGAGGACTGTGTGTGGGCACCTGTTTGCTGGTTACAGACTGTCACCATGAGGGAGCACCGCTAAGTGGATGTGACTGCTCTGATTGCACTCCATGGGAAAGCGAGAAGAAATAGCCTACCTCTGATCATCAACGCGTCATATAATGTTTCAGCGGATGCCCCTCCCCCTGTCTCGTTTTTTCCCCTCACTCAACCTCTCCGTTGACTCACAGAGGCGGCTCACCACTGGCGCACGGACCGTGGAGGACACGGACAGAAGATGGCTGACTTAGCCGGGCACCGCAAGCCCTCGGCGGCATCACCAGCGTCACACGGGCCGCTGAAAAGCTGCAAGACATCCGCCGTCTGGCGACTGTAAACAGCTGCCTCTCTCAACCCCTCCTCTCCCCTCCTCACCGCAAATATTGACAGAAGTATCACAGAGAAAACATGGCAGAGATGGAAAAAGAGGGCAGACCTCCGGAAAATAAAAGAAGCCGAAAGCCAGCTCACCCGGTGAAAAGGGAAATAAATGAAGAGATGAAGGTAAAGGGAGTCTGTGCCCAGCTGCATGTGATTACGCGTGGAGTGGCTGTGAGGAGCATGCATGTGTGTTGAAGCACTAACCGGGCAGTGAAGATATACGATACACTCAAGTGCAATTGGCTGCATGATAGTCAAACTTTAATTTATGATCTTTTTATTTATCCAAGTTCTATTGTCACATCCACGCTGAACGCCAGCCTCAGCAGCGCAGCCTGCCAGTACCGCCTTGCACAATGGATGCGGCACCCATTCACTGCTACTCCTCTACTATTAAGTTTTGAATCAGTGGAGAAATACTGTCGCTTCAATTCATGTCATAATCTATCCGTTTGTGTGCCCTGCCTTTCATGGCTCACCCAGAGTTAATGGAAAATCCAGTGCGTCAGTGAAGGCGTCAACAGTGCTTCTACTATTACTATTAATACTGCTACACTACGGCGCAGGGGAGAGCAGCCAATGTGCATAGTTAGTGTAAATCAATGGGGGAACACTGGTCTCTCCGCGATGCTTTTGTGGGTTTGTCTCTGAGTCGAGATGTTTTGTGTGTGTGTGTGTGCGTGTGTGTTAGTGTGTTGACCAGCTGCCCAGAGGCGTGTGATCCAGATGTGCGTCTGTGAGCTTTACGCACTCGACAAGAGCACATTGTCTCCCGGGATCGACCTGCACGATTCTCTACCGATATTCAGCCACACGTTGTTTCTGTTCGTGTGTTTTCTATTTTTCTTGCTCGGTACACAGTGTGATATTTGAGCCGTGAGCTCCGTGCGGGTTATTGTGGAGCAAAAAAACAAAAAAGTGTTCCTGGCATTTGTGTGTGCATGTCAGAGGCGGGCTGCGTGTCCGCTTTGTCTACATCTCCTCATTGTTTGTACACATCTGGCCGGAGACACAGAAGCACCCAGTGTTTTCACTGTTATGGGATGGCTGTGCAGGTGATCACACCGAGAATAACTGCGGAAATTGTGATTTTTAGGCTGTCAGAGGAAACGCGAGGGTGCTGGCTTTGAGCGAGTCCTGAAACAACCCTGGAATTAAAAAGCCTTTTTGTATGTAGACCCCCTCCAAAATACCAGCCGCGTTCACGTGTCACTGCTTTAATTATTTTTTTTACTGTGTGTGTGTGTGTGTGGGGGGGCACTTTATTGGTAACAAAGCAGCTGTTAAAGATGCATAAGAAAGGAGGAGTAAACTACAATAATATTACACAATTTCAAACCAGTGCAGTCTACTGTATTGCAAGCATTTGCTTGAACAGATGCATGCTTTCACTCTTAATTCTCAGAGTCCTTGCTTGTCAAATAAAATTCTTTGTAAGCTTAGAGGAAGGGGAGTCCATGCAGTAGCAGAATTTTAATTGTATGCACAATTTTTGTGATGAAATTTGACATATTTTTCAGGAAGAATAAAGTTAACCCATTGCTATCTCTGTCTGGTCCTGATGGCAGAAGGGAGGGATGCAGGGTTATGGGGGGGTGGGGGTGTGTCAGGCAGGGTCTCTCCATGGAGAAATTTCCTTATTTCTAAAGGTAGTCTCAGAGGAGCTTTTAAAATGTACTGAATCTTTCTCAGCAGCCTTTTAGGCAGAAGGAGGTGTCTTCTTGTCAAATTCTGTAGCACAAGTCTAGGTTTGGTTTTTGTCAGTTCTGTCATTATTTTACACGACAGCTATCAGGCTAAAAATCTATTTGGAAACGACATGAAATTAAAAAAAAAAATCACATTGAATGTCTCATATGATAATTTATCACTTTGACCAAGTAATTATACGATGCCAGTCATCAGTCAGAAATGATGTTTTATTTGCAGGTCTGTGTTTTGCTGTTAGATGACAGATTTTGTGACATGGGTCATCATTCAGGATTCAGCAGAATTGACATCTCTTGTATGTTTTGGAGAGGTGACGCGTCAGTTAAACATCTTATTTGAATGGAAGCAGCTTAATTTATCATCAGTTTTATTTTTTAATTCTGAATATGTGACCAAATAAAGCTGTCAGTAGCTTGTGGATTTTAAGATATGCCAATAAATGTGTATGGCAGTGCAGCAGATATACTGTAGAGTTGTGCCGATGGTGGGGAGGGAAAAGTGATGCCGTCTCATGACAACTCCAATATCTCCATCAATACCAGGGGAAGCTACTAAAGGGAGTAGCAGATGTGGTTAAGGTGTCAAAACACCTTTAAAAGGCTAAACAAGTTCGATTGCAGCTCCTTACGCAACCTTGGATTTCAACTCTCAGTGCATCACACAAGCTGTTGTCTATACACAATTAATTTAAGACACTGATCCAGTGGTAGAAGTTTACACCTGCATGTAGCCTGTACCTTAATACCATGATTAATAATTGTAATTTGGCACATGTAAAACCTGGATTCAGCTTTCCAATACTCCCTGCAGAGCTGCAGTTAATTAATATTGTGCTGCAGAGTGATGATAGCCTCCATCAGAACAAGTAAGTCCCGAGCTAAAGTATAGATTTTCTACATAAAACTTTTAGATTCCTCTGTTCAGAACAAAAACACACCCAATTTGTTCCTGTCTCCTCTTTAGATTCCCTCATCTTCAATATTTCAAACCAAAGCTGGAGGAAAAACACAGAGAGAGACACACACAATGTGCCCTTTTGAGGGATCATACTCCACTGAAAAACTAAACAGTCTGACAGTGTTTCCTTCATCTGGCTGCTTAATGTGCGCCACGGTAAAATAAGCCCCGGTGAGTAATCTAGGAGAAGGAGGAGTGGGCTTGGAGGGGATATGAAATGCTGGAGAGTGGGGTAAGAAACAGGGGAGAAAGGAATGTATACAGCACTGGACTGGCTGGGCTGTAAAAACTGTAACCCGAGCATCTCCGCTGGATCAGATATCAAGGAAAGTAAAGGGAAATGAAAGCAGAGGAGAGGGAGAGGCAGAGGAGGAGAGAGCGAGCAGGGGAGTGGAAAAGTGGAGAGGAAGGAAGAGGAGGAGGCAAAGGGGAAACTTGGCGTGTGGATTCAGGAATTTTATCACGGTGTATTGTGTCTTGCTCTGGTTTCTACCCGCAAGGTATCCAGTTTCCACCATCATCATTACCACAAGCCCTACTGGCCATGTTTGGGTCTTACTGGAGGGGAAACAAGGGGGAAGACACACAGAAGCAGGGTTTAAATCTTTTTTTAAACAGCTGCTGAAGTTGTGACAGAGAAGTGTCAGCTTGTGAGCCAAAGGTATCAGGAGTACGTCATCAATATGCTGCTAATTATCCTGCAGATTTAGATGTAAACTTGTTAGAGTGCAAAGTCTCTGTGAAAAGGGTATTTTACGGGAGATGGTTTCCTCTCCTTGACTGTATAGATAAATACTCCAAAACACAATTATCATACTGTGTGACCCATAACCTGTAGTGCACAAAAAAGAAATGGTAGGAGGATTTTGAAAAAATTTGGAATAGCCACTCAGACAGTATGAAAGATGGACATAGCCACTGGTTCACAGTGTCCCATTTAATAAAAGCCTCCACTTTGGTTGTCACAATGTTGGTTGTTGTAAGTGACCATATTTGGACAAGAGGGTGGAGTGCGAAGTTATCGGCTAATGCTAGCAAGCTTGGTTAGTAAGCTGCATCCATAGACTGTACGCAACTTACCAAAACCACCTATTTATTAGATGGTCTGTTAGTACATTTAACTACACAGAAAGCTAAAATATTTGTCAGACAACTGCAGTAGTGGTAATAGATAAGTCCCTCGAATTAGCTGAGGTGAAGCCTAGCAGACAGGTAGCATCTACCTGTCAGTCTTAGCGTCTGCGCCATTGATAGTGCATGACTTGAAGTCTTAATGAGATGAAATAATCAAGACTAAGGGCAAGTCAGCCTCAAGCAGCCTTTTGAGGAACTTCAGTTTTTCACACTTAATGTGTTGGCTTCAGCTGGAAGTTGCAGCTTGTTCATGACTAATATGGAGATGATCAAAATATAAGAAGTAACCTTTAAAAATGCTGCAATCCAATTCCACATCTCCGGCGGTCAAAGTGACCCTGCAGTTGTCTCAACACCTCCTTGATAGAGTGTCAACTGAATATGATAAGCTTCATAAATACAGTCCTGATGTATTAGATTGCACTGGATGAAGGTGTCTGCAGTAATAAAGTGGCCTCTCAGTGTTAGAGATGGCAAACAGCAGCATCTGCTCTGATAGCTCTGTAGTGGTGCCTCCACGGTCACTGTAAATCACAGTTTTTACAAACTATCAATGTTTTTATAATTGTGTTCATGTGCTTTTGTGTCTGTATGTGAGTTTTAATAACTGATCTTTAATGTTTGTTTAATACATTATATGGTTATGTCTTTGTTTTATCATGCATATGCTTCTGGCTCTCATCTGTGCGTAGAGGCTTTTGCATCAGAAGTTTTCTTTTACTGTCTACCTACCAGAGACTGCAGGTGAAAATTGGCCTCTGTGGCTAAATCTGGCATATTTACATAACTGGACTTAAGTGCTCATGTTGATTAATGTACATTGTCCCTTTTAAGTAAAATAAATATAAACAACTCATATACACTGGCATATCTGCAGGTACAACCATTTTAGGAGAAAAGTGAAGGGGAAGAACTAGAACAGAGAAGAGAAAAAGAAAAAAAACATTGAAGCATTCAGCAAACAAAAGCATTACTCGCTTCTTCCGTCTCCACCCTTCATATGTTGGACAAGGAAAGGAAAAAATAAGTGTGCTCCAGTCTACATCTCTGTGGACATCTGTTCCATTTTATTTATACTGTATATACAAAGGTGCTGAGGTGTCATAATTCCCCTCAGTGAGTCTTGGAAGGATTGCTCTATCTGTTTAAATGTACTTGCTTATTACATTTCTCATTTCTTTTGTTTATTTGAAAGGGACAGTGCTAATAGATCAACAGAAAAATAACCGTAAATGAGTCAGAGTTAGCCTTATGGGATAATTTTCATTTGTTGTCCATGGCCACTTCTTACAGCAGCAACAAGCAATAGCAATGATCATTCCATACTGGTTCAATTAAGTTTTCCGGTGACTTAGAGTTTCTAGTTGTTGCAACCAACCTAGAGTGGCTGTTTCTGGATTAGAAGGGAGATCAAGTCCATAATAGTGGAGATACATTTTACATATATACATAATTTGTCCTGTGCAGTTTGCAGAGATTTTAAAGTGGGATTATGATAAATGGTAAAATATAAAAGGAAGCATAAGTACTAGAGAGTTATAGAGTCATTTAACCGATTCAGTAATGTCAGCTGCATTGTCTGTTCCTGTCTACAGTTGGATGACTTTAGCCACTATTAGCTCATGTACTGGTTGTAGCAGACCAACTGAAGCTGTAGAGGTAAACTCCCCTCAGTGTACTGAACAAAGTAATGGTGTTTTTTTGTATTTCTTATTAATTCAATTTCAGTTTCTTTTGTTTTTGAATACGGTGTATAATTGTTTGGCCATTTAATGCCTTTTTGCAACCACTGCTACATTAGCAAGCAGTCAGTTCCTGCTGTCATTATTATTTTTTTCAGTTCTTTTGCCTCCATTTCTACTGCTCCGTTGACAAAAGACCACATGGGTAACAGCCATTAAAATGACTGTATTCACTACACCTCTTTACCATTGCACGGAGAAACCAACATAGTGATGATTTTGCTGTCTTGTTATTAATCAGGATATAGGAAGGTCCACAGTCTCAATGACATCCACAGGACGTGGTAACTTGGGTGGAAAGGGTGTGCTGAGTAAATTTAAAGGTACTTTTTGTAATTGCCTCTCCAAATTTTAAGTAAAACTTTAACCACCAGAGGGCAGTGCTTTAGCAATGGTTAAATGGTTCTCCCTGCACCTACTTCTAGTACCAGTTGATATAACATGAAAGTACAGGCTGGCCCTAGTTTAGCTTCAGTTGATATTTCTTCAACACAATGCATAGATGTTTTGGACATAAAGTTAAAGCGGTTGTTTCTTCACATTTTTTTTAGCTTTAGTTAACTGTAGCAGGTCTTAAGCTATTTTCAACCACAGGAATTTAAAATAATTACCTCTAAGAGATTCTTTCACATCTTCCCACACAGTTTAACAGTGTTAGTAATCTGACTGACTTTTACCTACAGTTGTGCATTAATCATGTCGGGTAGCTGTGTTCGCTCTGTGGATCTAGCCCAGTTTTACAGCAGTATTGCAAAGCCTCCTGCTGCTTTCATGTATGATGATCCCATCGGAAAGATGCACGAGGTCCAGAAAACCTGTTCTTGACCAGGCTTTCCAGGGAGGCACCATTCTCTCTGAATAACTCAAAACAGGAGGCAAAAAAATGCAGTTAGTAATTTTTCCTGCAGAGAACTTCTTTAAAATGAATGCACTGTTTTATTTCACCAGTGGGTAGTTTATAGTAATATCTCACAGCAGCTTGAGGCATTTGATCTTGATTCAATCCACCTTGTTCTCTGTGACCACAGTTGCACTTGTCTTTAAAAAAGAAATACTAACTTCTGCTGAACATGAGCAAGGACTTCAGCAATCATTCACATCACTTGCATTCCCAAAAGCTTTTGGGAAGACACGTTTATAGGAACTTTGGACTGCAGGAACTTTTTCGTAGGTTTTGTCACTGTTTGAGGTAGTGTCACCTTTTTTTCTCTGTCTGCACTGCATGAACTGGAGACCATCATGGTTCATTTTTAGGATCTTATTTAGGATTTTTTTTAACCTTTTTTTTACTTCCTACTGTGGAGTAGGATACAGGTATACTGTGATTGGTTGAACAACAGCTGTTGATCAAACCTACAGAAATGAACTGACAGTGAAGTCTAAGATTTATGTGAGGGAGCGAATACCTGCAATTTTGACTCCTCAGAATGAAATATGAACTTTCATTCTGAGTTTTGTCTGAGGCTCTCAGAAGTCTTTGTGATGTATAGAGCTGATAAACGGAGATTTTTTCTGTGATAAACCAGATGAAAAGGCCATACATTCAGGGTAACATACAGATATCTGTGGCTGCCCTTCTGCCTCTTCCTCTCCAGCACACCCAAAGCCAAAGTTGGTGCCGCTGCTTTGATGAGCCGCCAACAAGGATTAGATTCCCCTCTTAATAATACTCCCCCTTTCTCAAAGTAGTAGGGTGACTTAGAGGACAGGATGGTAGGAAGGAAAGGGAGACACAGAGAGATGCTGTGTTTTTGTCTTGGTGATGTGGTTATTTTACAGCTACATCCGTTTTACTCAGGAGTACATTCAGCCTGGGTTATGCTCCATCTCGTTTGTTCAAAAGGAGGATTTTCTCCTGGGTGATTTTGTTCCTCTCAAGGTTTCATCCTTGCAGTTGGGCTAATTGCTGCACTTGCGCCTGCCAATTTGTGCACTTCGAGTCTGTCAGCGCTCTGCCTCTTTTCAGCTTATTGTTATGTAAGTTGCCCATAAATTTTCTTCTCCATTAAGGTTTCATTAATTGTTCACATAATTTTAAAGAGCCCATAATATGCTGATTTACAGGTTTTTAATTTTATTTTGAGAATTTTACTGGAATATTATAGACCCTTCAATGTTCAACATTAAAACAAATACAGACATTGTTTTTCCCATTTTTCTTGGTGCCACACCTCTTGTCTGAAACACTCAGCTTCGGCTCGTCTATATTTAAGGCCCTCCTGACACAAAAATAACAGTCCGTTTTGATTGTTCAGCTGGCCTAGCAAACAGTTCCTGCAGTTCCTCTTATGGCCACTTGAAGCTGGCTCCATAATCAAGTCAATCCCAGTAGACGCTCATGTTAAAATGTCCAACTTTACACCAGGAATGAACATGTTTACAAAAAAGGTTTGAGTCCCACTTCAAGACAACTGTACAGTTTTTTTGTTTTTTTTTAATTATTCACCCCCTTTGAATTTTGTAAAGGTATATTAAGGCTTTGCATTATTAGGGGAGTAGCTGCTTTGACTGACAGGCGGGTAGTATTTTATTTGCATGTTATGTAGCACTAATTAGCATTTTATCTGTGTCTGAGCCATGCACCCACACATATAATGGATACACCTTGCTAACCAAGCTTGCTAGTGTTAGGCCTCAGTCACACAGGCCTAGAGAATGGTCAGCAAACCCCTGGCAACTGTACAGGCAACTGGTTGCTAGGGAAAAATGTGTATTCTCCGACTGGTGGGCGAGTGGTCGCAAGAGGTTGCTGGCTGTAGCCAGGTGAAATTGGTCAAACAGCCACTCCCCAAATAAGGTGGTCACTGACTGGTCTCTAGACTGTGTGACTGAGGCCTTATTTGATCCTTTAGCCATCATCCCTCATATCTAATTATGGTGACTTCCAGTTTCAAAAAAACAAGGCAGCAACTTCCATCAAGCTATTTTTGGAGGCTTCATAAGGGGCAATTACAAACCAATGGGTGACATCACAGTAGCTGCGTTTATCTTTTATATAGTCTGTGGTAAGGAGCTATAACCTCAGATTATATGCATCTTGGCATAGCTTCCTTAAGCCTCGATTATACTCACAGACACAGACAGCTGGAGGCCGAATGGTCATTCCTTTTATACTTCTTTGAAGTTTGCTTTAAGTCCGCCACCTGGGGCACATGAATAGTTGGTGCATTGTGTTGTAAATTCTTCGAACTGTCACAAAAAGCAAGCAGGCACGCAGACATCCACATGGACACTCACCGTCTGATGACGAAATTTATGTCACTCGGAACTGAGCGGACCCTAGTGGACTCGTGGACACCGAAAGTATAATCAAAGCTTTAGAGCTGTCAGCATTCTTTATTTGAGAGTGTGAAAACTAGCTAGGTAGGTATTATGCAAATGTGTTACATTGTGACATAGATAAGTATAAGAAAAGAAAGCTTGGACTACAAATGAGGCGATTCAGGGAGTGTTTCCATAAGAATAACTCCAGAATAACTCTGTACAAAAACAAAACAAAAAACATTTGCACAGATGAATAGCTGTGACACACTAAAATACAGAGGAAAAAACAAAAAGCATAATATAGGTACTTTAACTTATTTCCTGTCATTATTAGGTATAAGCTCTTCTCCTAAAATTCAATCTGGATGAGGCTTGGAAACACCCTCAGCCCATTTGCTTTCACATCTGGAGACTAAAACAATAATTCAATGAATTAATACAAAAATCAACTTAAGAATAATAATTAGCTATTTTGCTAATGGACTGATCATTTCAGCCATTATTCAAAGTGGAAAAAGTGATTCCAGTTTCTTATTTGTGTGTCATTTTCTGTTATAAATAAATCTCGCAGCTTGGATTGGACAAGTTTATAGTTAAAAGATTAATTGAATAATGGCTAATATAATCACCACACTAATCTGTAATGAAACCTGTAACCTGTAAATAAAATAATAATTAGTTGCAGCCCTAATTTGCTGTGTCCTGATTATCTGGAAGGACTCTCTGGTGTAAACAGAGCACAGATAAATACAGTTAAAATGAAGTGAATAAAAGGGTGTCTTCAGGAGGTGAAATTGTGACTATGTAAAGTATGTAGCAATGAGAATGTGTTCACAGCGTGTCTCAGTGGGTGACAACATGGTTATGTATTTAGCTGTCAGCACCTAACTTTAGCTCTGCTCAGGACGCGGTACTAAATCGGACTCCCAGGAACCTTCAGGCAGAAAAAGCACTGCTGTCACTCATCATTGTTCAAGCATTAGCGTTGTTACATCTGCAAACATGAGCTGTCCTCATTAACAGCCTTCACTGCTTTAACCACCATTTTTAAAAAGCTCCGTGGCAATAAAAAAAAGGGCTCAGATTATGGATGTTTGGATTAGACTTTAATTACTGTAAATAATCACCACAAATCCTTTCATTGTGGAATGATGACGCTGTCTAACCTTGAAGCCCAGAGAGCTCCAGATGTTCACTCACATGTGCTTGCATGCTAGGCCTTCAAACAGTCCTGCAGGTATGCCATGTGCATGGATGGTTTGACTTCACCTGTTACTGACTCAAAGCATGTCCTGCACCTACCTACTGACCAGCCCACCACAGTGGTATTTAATAACAGACAGATCAATAATTACTGTCATTCTCTATTAATAGAGCCTTCCCAGCATTTTAACTTCTTTTAATTATGACACAGGTCTTTCTGCACAGCATTGCAGAAACTATATGTTTCTGTATGAACACAGCAAACTGAGGTAAAACTAATCCAAGAGTGGCGCTACTACTCTGAGGTACAAATACAGCACATCATGAATTTCCCCCTAAAATGCTTAGAAATGGAGCAAATATGCTGATGAAGCAGGAGAAAATCTGCCTCTGTCACTCCTATACTGTGCCACAGTGTCTCAAATATGCAAAGAGATACTTCTGACACAGTCTGAGTGTTGTGTGAATGTGAGCTCTTTCCCACTTGTATTTCCCTTAATAGATATAGTACCACTGTAAGCAGTATCCAAACTGCACTTAGTGTTGGTGATTGAGTTTGTATCAAGTAATTGAGTCAGTGCACCTACCTGTTGTGAGCAGGCTGCAGCTCCATGCCCACCAGGCCACGCTGTGTCAGGACCCATATCAAGCAATTTCTTTCTTTTCTTTTTAAGAACTGCACGGGGCATTTTATTGTGAAAATACACCATCCCGCCTCCACGGAGACCCTGTAGATTCACTTTATTTGCCCAAATTAAATTCTACCTTTGGATACGGTCACTTTATCACCCAGAAGAAAACACAAATTGATGCTGTAGAGCTGCTTTCACTCTACTCTCTCCTGAGAAATCTGGACTTACCAAACTTTTTCTTTCTGATTACTTTGGTGTGAAACAGCACAGGTCAGCACAGGCTGATCGACACAAACGTGTAGCATACAGTGGGCTGATGCCTCATCATTCTACACCCGTTACAGGCTGTTGAAGTTTGTATATTATTCAAGTGCAATTTTCTTCCATGTGAATCTGTCAAGTCCAGCTTTGTATTGAATGTGAATGTGTTTTCCAGACTTGTGTGTTCCAGAGCTTACTTTTTTTTACTATTTTGTTGCTTGGTTTTGCACGAGTGGTTTTGGATGAGTGTTTTTGTTGGCTTTATTTATGCAAATTATTTATTAATTATCAATTATTTATTTATGCAGATATGTTACCTTAAAACAATTAAGGAACATCAACTTAAGAGGGACAAGTTTAACTATAAGTCACATGAACTTAACTAGTACATTCCCATGCTACAGTATTGTTTGGTCTGTTTGTGCTGTTGGCCAGGAAATTAAAATGACATGATGCTTTTATTAGGTGCATAATATTTTCCATAATAAAGTGCACAAATGCAAAAAAAAAAGAAAAAAAAAAAGGGAAATTTTAGCCCATTGCTAAGTGGTTGCTAGGCAACATGATGACGTTATAATAGATCATGTATAATCCAGCTTTTGTGGATATAAATGAGAGGGTATAGTCATGAATTTAAAACAGGATGCTTTCATAAGGTGTTGTAGGTGCATAACAGAGGTGCTAAGTGGTTGCTAGACAACCACCTAGGTCATAATATCCGATATAGATAAGAACCTTCAGGGCCCTAAGATGTACCTGTGTGCCAAGTATGGTTACTGAACTCCTGATCGTGTAAGAGGAGTTGGCAGACAAAGAAACAAATGAACTCCCAGACAGACAGAGATTTAATGTGTAAGATATAGCATGCAGAAGAGAAGACCTTTACTTAATTTTAAGTTGAATGCACTCTATTTTTTTTAGAAAGCTAAAAGTACTTGTACACAATATTTACTTTATATGTTAAGAGAAAGCAATCTCAGTTTTTGTCCTGTGACCCATACACCGTACAGTTACAGAAAAATTGGTTTTGCCAACATTTGAACAACAACCCTGAACAAAAACACTGAGCAGGAGTCATTAGTCACTAAAGGAGTGTCAGTCATGGTTCCCTATTATTAGCCAAAGCTTTTGTTCTCAGGTATGAAAACACAGGACGCCACGTTACCCATCACACAAACGTCTAAACAAATGAACTGAAATAACAACACAACACTACTTAGTTAAGGATTTAGACTTAAACTTTAATAGTCTCATGAGTCTTTGTATTCTGCAGTTAGAAAAATAAAGCACAAATTGTTAAGTCCTCAGGGGTGGCCCTCCTGGCTGTTCCAAAGTCTAGACTTAGATCTAAAGGTGACCATTTTGCCATCAGGCCTCTCGGTTTTTGGAACGACCTGCCTGAGGAGATAAAGCTCACAGAGTCAGTGACTTCCATCAAATCACTTCTAAATAAGATGTTGTCTTTCCCATCACATTTTATCATCTCTGATTTTTTTGCTCTCTTTTGCTTTTCTATTTTCTGTTTTCTCTTCTTTTTCATCTCACACTCGTGGCAGATGGCTGCCCCTCCCTGAGCCTGGTTCTACCAGAGGTCTCTTCCTGTTAAAAGGGAGCTTTTCTTTTCCACTGTCGCCAAGTGCTTGCTCATAGGGCGTCGTTTGATTGTTGGGGTTTTGGGGTTTGCACTAGTTGTTGCCTTTTTCGTTCATTTTGGTAACAAATGCACATAATGTACCGTACAAGTAAATTTAGACCGGGTGTGAGAATCAGATATGCTGGGTGGCACTGATCCACCCTGACACGATCACTCTAGCTGTGCCATATCGACAGGAGCTGTTTGTAATTGACATTTAGCTGCTTGATGTAGTGACTGATGAGTGACGTCTGCTGCCATGATGAGATAACATATGGAGTAAAGTGGAACTGACCATAAAATAATGAACTGACACCTCTGTTTGACCGGCAGCATTGCACAGTACATCCAGTTTTCCTTGCAGGCTAAATTGACAAGGATCCATGGTTGAAATTTTGACTTGAAGTGTTTTTATTATTATGAGAACATTTGAATAAATTATCTTTTATATATGGAAAAAATCCCTTCAGAGTGCCAGTGTTTCGTCTAAGCTGATAGTTTAGTGACCTGTGACTAATATTTTATCGCCCAGTCCAAATAATCCTTGGTCAGTGTTGAAGTCTGTTTCCAAAGAAAGAACATTTTCATCCATGTTTTAGAGTCAATTGATAGCTGAACCATTTACAATAGTTTATGGTTCAGTGAACAGACGCTTCTGGGAACGTTCCAGCTGAGAGGTGCATGGTGATAATGGGCTGTATGCATTAGCGGGGTTATGATTTTGTTTTGAGTATAGTTTTTATTGACTGTGTTGTGAGAGGATGTTATGGAGGAAATACTTTTTAATGTTTCACCTGCATCGAGTTTTATATATTCATATTCACACTCTCTGAATTGCATCACATATTGCTGTGCCTGTGGTGACTGTTACGACTTTACTGCTTTGCTTAAAGCAACTCGGGTGGCACTCTGTCACAAGACGGGACATATATCGCTTACTGGACTGAACATTAACTGTGAAGTGCTATTTACTGCTCTATTAATTGATTTAGTTTGTGTTTGTCCTGCACTGGCATTAGTTCCTTGGAATGATGTATGAATGTAGTTAATGAGAGCACTGCAGGAGAGCTATTGTGCTTTTCCTCACTGTCATTATATATTCAATTCAATTCAATTCAATTTTATTTATATAGCGCCAAATCACAACGACAGTCGCCTCAAGTCGCTTTATATTTTAGGGTAAAGACCCTACAATATTAGACAGAAAACCCCAACAGTCAGACAACCCCCTATGAGCAAGCACTTGGCAACAGTGGGAAGGAAAAACTCCCTTTTAACAGGAAGAAACCTCCGGCAGAACCAGGCTCAGGGAGGGGCAGCCATCTGCCGCGACCGGTTGGGGATGAAGGGAAACAGAAGAGAGCAGAGGGAGACAGGACAAAAGACACACTATGGGAGAGAGACAGAGTTTAATAATAGCTAATGACTAAATGCAAATGGTGTATAAACACATGGAGAGTGAAAGGAAGTGAGGAAGAGGAAGTGCTCAGTGCATCATGGGAAGTCCCCAGCAGCCTAGGCCTATTGCAGCTTAACTAAGGG
>VUQI01056060.1:0-24476 GCA_015106735.1 Paratilapia polleni | reverse complement strand
TCACCGTCTTAGCTGTTTTAAGGATGGAAGCAACCCGACGCTCACTGTATCCCTCTGCCAGTAAAGCCAGAATTGAACCCTTCTTTTCCTCACACAAAACTTTTCTTTTCATTTCTTTTGGCATGGTCAATAGTTATTTTATTTATTCCAGTACTTTTGATGTACTACTAGCACTGTTTTTGCCATCCAGTTGGTCCTATTGCAAGAGGATAGTGATGACCACAGCAATGGTTTTTATACTTTTCCTCGTTAAATAAGATTTGGTTCAGGTGATCACCTCATCAGTACCTTATTAGGTAGAAACAGGTGTGCTTGTGTTGGAATTCAAGAGACACTGGACTGGAATGACTGTCATATATGTAGAGATGCTGATTTCTGAAAAATTTGCAGTGGTCTCTTAATTTTTTCCAGAGCTGTATATATGTGTTAGTGTGTGTGGTGAGCTGTTAATGAAGAACACAATGCTTTATTCTTAGCTGTGGCCATGTTCCTGTTTGTGTGAGTGCATGAATGTGTTCATATGCCTTTGTTAAATGCTGTGCACACACAATTACATTGTGTTACACTGTCTTTTTAAATTTCCTGACATCAGACACTCACCGTCTTCTTTGTTTATTTTTCCTTTGTACATTTTCATCCGGTTTGTACTCCCCTGTGCCATCCATTTTGGAAATACTTTTAATCAGTGGTCATGCCATTAAAGCTTCACTCAGTGGAATAGGAGAGAACTTACTTCCTCACTATCAAGGTAATGCTTTAGCTGCTTATCATGCTGCCAAAAGAGTTTATTCTCTGATTTTTGACTTCGATCAATGTGACCATTTAAAAAGAGATCACAAAAAAAAAGCTAAAAAAAATCCTCTCTGCAAGAGGAAAAGTGAAAGGAGGATGTGTAATAAACCATGCCAGAGTAATAACAGAATGAACCACAGAGTAGAAAGGAGTTGTGTCTGATGTGGAGACATGCTGTGGACTTGGCACATGGCATAGTGTCCTTTTAATGTAGCATGCTAAAAAACACATGCAGTAGAATGAAAGGTGGGAGCTTGCTGTAGATGTAGGTTCTGTAGTTTTGCAATTCAGTGTATCACTTTCTTTTAATTTGATGATCCATGTCCATGCTTTCCGTCTGTACGAGGTTCCCCTTCATTCTGTGAAATTCGGACTGAAGACTGAACTTTTTACTTTTTCCACAATTTTTGACTGTCTTTCTCTCTCCCTGCCTCCATCTCTGTGCAAGTCTCTCTCCTAATGGAGGTTAAGTGCTCAGGGTAATTGCACCCCTAAATGGAGCCCCCACTGCTGCTAGGAGGAAATTTTTTGCACCATCCTTAATGTCCTTTAGTCCTTAACTCACACCATCATGTGTGCTCTATTGTTTCAAAGCGAGCCTTTGGGAAATACAGTGGGCTACTTCACATCTCTGTCTCACTCACACGCTCTCTCACATGAGGTTATGGGCAGATTTGCTGTGAGATACTGTGTATTAGTTTTCTGAAGCTGATGAATATTTGGGAAATATCCAAAATTACATAAAGAGCATTTTCATTATTGCTGTTTATAGTACTTTGAGTTTGACCATGGAAGAACAAATCTTCATAGTTGCAAGATGTTCAAGGTGCAACATCAAACAACAGCCCATTCTTTCTGTCCTCTATGTCTCTGTCTCCTGTTTCTTCCCTCTCATCTGTCATCCCTCCTGTGCTGCCAAAAGACAGCTAGAAGGCAGGGAATAGGAGCAGGGTAATAACAGGGAGGGAAGGAAGGAAAGGAAGATAGAAAGGGACATAAAAAGGGAAGCAGTGTGTAATAATTGTGCAACAGAGGGGAGTTGAGAAAAGTACTTGTGATGGTTTGTCATCTACTGCACTGTGGTTTCCACAAATGCTGAATTATAGTAAAAAGAACACAATATACGATTAATATCAGTGTTTTTCTTTCAGGTTGATTTCAGTTTTGGTCTGATCCAGTTTTATAGCTCCCCTGTAGGTTTATGTGCAATAGGTAGATGCTATAGGTGTGTGTTATTTCTATTCTCTCATCTGTTGGTCTCTTAAGAGTTCTTATTCACAACATTGCTTTTGTGCTGTAAATACATATGCTGTGAAGTCATGCAACGATTCTCAGGCAGAAGGCAGATTTAAAAACTCTACATGTTTTTTTGGAAGCTATAACCATAGCTGATTAATGAGTTTAATGTGAACCTCTCTGCAGACATCTGTGTGTAACCCAAATTTTGTGAACATGCAAACTGTACACAGTACAAGTGTAACGCTCCCCATGTGCTGGGATATTAAACTGGATGCTTGAAGACGCTCAACACTCACCTGTTTTTAAAATCTTTTTCTTCTTGTTCACATGCAACAAAACAAAAAAACAAAAAAACAAACAAAAAAAAAAAAAACAAGGTAGTCTTTTGTTAGTGGTTCAAAGGTTGCCATCTTGTTTAATAGCGTGCACGGGTGGAGCATGTCTGCCCCCAGTGGGAGTGCTACTGACCTACCCAGCCCTTCTTCTTTTAAGGGGTTTATGGTAAGTTTTTCTACAGTATATAACATATAGGATTACTATAACTTTTTGGAACATACAATCATGTCTGACCACATATTTGGAAGGTCATACATGATTGGCTTTGCCAACCAAATGCCTGCCTGTGCTTTTACTGTTTTTATTTATTTATTTTTTGTTCATGTATCTGAAGTGTGCTGCTGCACTCCTGTAAAGATTTGCTGTAGAGTCCTTGGTAGGCTACACGGCATGCCCTCTCTCACTCACTCCCTGTTTTTTTTGTCACTTGGTGCTTACTGCCATTCTACTTCACTTTCTGTTGGTCTTTATTTGCCTTTGTTTTTTACTTCTACTTTTTTTTACTTCTCTGCGCCGACTTCCTCTCATTCTTTCTCCTCTCTAATTCTATTCACGAGAGGCGCACACTCCATCATTCTGTCTCCCTATATCTCTTTCTGTCCTTCTTTTTCTCTATACCTTTCTGCACCAAAGCAAGATGGAGGGAGAAGGGAAGAGAGAGGAGGGTGGGTTGGAGAGATGGACAGATTAGGTGACAGTGATAAGCGATCGATCTCAAGGCCAAACAGCCCAGGGAGAACCACTCCCCCTGACCCCCTCCTCCCCCCACTCCCATCTCTGTTTCCCCTCACCTCCAGTCTATTCTTTTTTTTTTTAAATTCCACTCTCCACTCATCTGCTCCTCTTCCCTCTCTTCTTTCTTCCCAACCTTTGTTCCCTTCAAACCTGACAAGGGTTCATTAAGGATCCACTTTGTGTGTATAAGTGCACGTAAGTGTTTGCCTCCTTGTGTGTACGTGTGCGCACACTTATGCCTGTCTGCCTAGTTGATAAGTCATGAAGGATAGCTCCCTAAGGTGCCCCTAAAGAGCTTTTAGTGGCTTTCAATCTCACACACACACACACACACACACACACACGCGCGCGCGCGCGCACACAAGTAAACGTGAACACAAACAGAGGCCTCATTAGAGTTTTTCTCGAACCAAAAGCACTTCGTTAGTGATTGCTGAACAGTGTTTCATGCACGTTGGTCCATATCTGTATATTAAATTAGCTTTTGTTTCTTTTTTCCTAAAACCCCACCGAGGAGGTCTCCTATCAACCCCCTTGCCCTGTCACATCCACCTCCCATCACCCCCATGTGCCTTAGAATCTGCCCGCCACAGCATATTGCCCTAACGAGGTTGTCTATTGATCAAGTGATGCTCTTTGTTGTAGACACCTAAATGGACCTTCAGCCACTCTCGCCAGGCCTTTATGGGAGTTGTTATGGCTTCGGACTGATTACAATAGAAGCACTTAAAATGCTCAATGCCTGATGTTTTATGCAGGAGCAGACTCAGCTTCAGAAGTATACGTCTGCTACATTACATCGTTCCCTAAATGTATTTCAGTGTGTTTTTTTTCCCTCACTCTGCTTATTGGTGGCTGGCCATCACTTTTTGTTTCTGTTTTGTGTGAATGTGGATGATGAAAATCTGAGCAGTTGACTTGTTTCTATTAATCTACTCAATTACCTCCTTGTATGTACAAGGTATGTTTTCAAGTTACTGTGTATGCATTTTATTGTTAATTGTCATGCTTGTGTGTTTGTGTACATGTATAGATGTTCAAATGTGGTGTTGTTGTGCCCACCTGTGTGCCGCTTTAATTTAAGGCCAGCCAAGTGTGACTTGGATGCATGTGGAAGTATTACACACAATCCTTTTCACTTAAGTCAGGTTTCACTCCCCTTACTGCCCCTTCCCCCCACCACCCCATGGTTCAACTTCCCAATAAATACGCTTTTGAAGGCAGTCATTTCCTCATGATGCATTCACTTAAAATATTCCACCATTTTTCAGGAAGTACAGCTTATTGAGTTAAGGCTGATAAATTATAAACGTTTCTGTGATGTTACATGTGTCCGTCAGGATGTGTCTGAAATACCATCTGTAACATCACCCAGTGACTTTAGCAGCAGCCTTGACTTTAGTATTATTCTGTTTCTGGTATTGTTCTGATCCATTGTCATCAAATTTGCTTAAATGAAATGTGCAAGTGCTCTCTGTAGATTAACAGATGCCTCTTCCCTCTCGCAAATGTTTCGCACGAGTCTGATATTAAACCCACCCCTGTGTATGCTTCAAGCTCCATGCTGATGTGCTGAACGGCAGAGATGGTCAATTAGATACTAACATATGATTTTCATTGTAATACTTTGATAATCTCCTTCTCTTTTCTTCTTTTGCCCATTACCTTAAGACATCATCCCTCTTTTAAGATCACTGCATTTCTTCTGCTCACACCCTTAATATTCTGTGAAATGTTTTGTTCATTTTTCTTGATGGCAGTAAAGTTTTTCTTGGATCATATCATCTTCTCTTTCATTTTCCTTATCTTGATCTGTCTTTTGCTCACTCCCAAAATATCTGCCTGATGGTTTTTTTTGTCTTTCTGTAGTAGAAACAAAAGGTCAGCAGTATTTATGGGAATTCATATTTTTATCTCACTGCAACAAAAAGGCTGACTTTTGAGTGGAGGACGAAATAGAGTTACATCTGTTAACAGCTGTGTAATGTCAGAAACTGTAAAACATGCAGGTGAGGGTGTGAGTGAGGATTAGTATATGAAATTATTAGTGTATGAATTGATCTTTAACACCTGATTGGGGTGTTAAAGATCAATTGATATGACTTGAAATGGACCATTTCTTTGCACATACAGTATAAACACACTTGACTAATGCCTCAACTGGGACATCTCACCCAGGCATCTGTGTGTCTGTGATGAAGGGACCCCTGCTGTGCCATGATGGGGACATCAATACCAGGCGGTTTAGGCTTTCGACACACTAGTGTCAGAGTGTGGAGAGAGAGCAGCAGGTGGAGTGAGACAGACAACATGGAGGACAGGCAGAAGTGATAGCATTGGACAGCCTGCATGAATATTTGTCGTAAATGTATATCTGAACAACAATGCAACGAACTGCAATGAACTTTGAGAAGGTTGAAAAATACATTTCAACAGATTAAAGAATACTCCAACAGTTCAGTGCAAATTGTAATAATACACCATATGTAGCATATGCAATACAACATATGGTCTTGGTTGTTATTATCGTTAAATGATAATTGGACCCTCTTTTATAATACTGATTGATAGTAATTTTACTTTATGAGGTCTTGCTGTACCCAGCCGTAGCATGTGGTGAGTGTGCAGTATGCTGTGTTGAAGCAGGAGGCCCTGACAGCAGCTCAGGTCAGAGGATGAGATGGAGACAGCTGGAGAGGAGGGTATGCTCAGGGATGGATGGACGCAAAGATGGAAGGCATTCTCCAACTGTGCTAACTTTAGACCACACATGTTGCCAAACCTCTCAAAACCTGTCCACAGCGTGTCACCACTTGCTTCCATAAACCCCCCTTTGTGTGTGTGTGTGTGTGTGTGTGTGTGTGTGTGTGTGTGTGTGTGTGTACACATATGTGTGCCTATTTGTGGGAGCATATATTGCGGACCATTTCTCTGTTTGCCTACACCAGCTAGAGTGCATAAATAAACCACACAAAGGGCACAAATGATTTCCTAGTACAACCAATTCCATGGCTGTGTTGAAATTTAATTTTCTTTCCAAAAGCTTTATTGTTTCAATTTCCTGCTCTGTGAGGCAAGTTCAAAAGTTCATGAACTCAGAGTTGGAAGTGTGAAGAGAATGTAGCTTGTGCCCACCAAGACATGACCTACAGACCTTGTTTTAGTGATAAAACCTTCTGTCTCCCTCCAAAGGGGAAACTCGAGTGGCCCAATTACTTTAAATTAAGAACTAGATGTGGTTTGGCAATAATCAATCAGAATATCTATTATCAGAAGACAGATTTGGGAAGGTGTGTGTGTGTGTGTGTGTGTGTGTGTGTGTGTGTGTGCGCGCGCGCCTATATTTGGTTGTGGAAAGATAAGGTTTTGGGTTTGGGTTTGTGTGCATTAAGGTAAAACTTTCTTGCTTTTCGACTTCCTAATAAGTGGTTTGAATAAGGGCTGTTTTTCCCCTTTTGTGAAGCTGATACAAATTTGACAATGAAAAATAGAATATTTCAAAATTATATATAATTATATAATTATATATAATTAATTATATATTAACACAGATATAACCAAAAATGCACAGACACACACACTGTATCTGCATACAGCAAGACCCTAACCGAACACATGCAGTGTGCTTGTGTGTGCTGTGTGCTTGCCTGTGGCCCAGTACAAAGGCACACTGAACATCTTTCGGCTTGTTCGACATGACACAAAGCCCCGCTAAACTGACAAAGTTCCTGTTCTGTCTTTTAAACAGAGCTGAGTTGGGATCAAAAACAAGGGCTGGACCTGCTGCTTGCTGCTCTTTCCAAAGAGAAACACACTTAGACTGTTCAGTGAGAAAGGTCCACCATGGTCAGTTTCTATTTGGAGGTCACTCACAATGGTGATATTTTCTAATTTTTTTGCTGTATGGTTAAGTTGCTTTAAGATATGAAACATTAACTCGCTACGGTAACCCCAACTTAATCAACCAGACACAGGCATAGTTCTTATTAGAGCACTTCAAACATTTATTAAATAATTTCTTATTAAACAATTTTCCTGCCAGATACACCAAATATGCAGTTCATCTTTGTGTGATACATTTAAGAAAATCTGACCAGATCAAGACCACAAATGTAACCCATTTATAAAGACAGCAATACAAGGATAACCTCAAACTGGCCCTGAACTATACAGTTTAAGGGAATTATTTGTGCACACATATTTCCTGTGCATGCATGCATTCAGTTGTGTGTGTGTGTGTTTGTCACATCTATATTACATAGTGACCTTTGCTGCCCTATATAACACAGGCATTGCCCACAATAAGACATAGAGTCCAAGTACCCGACACACCACTTAACCCCCTGCCTGGGACCTTGACAGCTTCTCCATGGGAGTCTGACCCTGAAGGTCCAGCAGAATGCTTTGTTCACACCAAACACACACATTTTGCTGCATTAATACAGACTTACAGTCTGCACATGCTTGCACACACACATGTATACACTGTAGGAGCTAAAGAACCATATAGCTTTTAAACAGGCATGAGGAATTAGAGAGAGGCCCATGTGTCAGCTCCCCACTGGCAGAAACATTTGATGCCCCTGGAGTTACAGCTACTGTTCTGTCCTCCTCAAAGCCTCACTATTATCTCTCTGCCTCTGTTAATGTCCCTCTAATTTACACGTGTAATGTTAGACATTGAAGTGTACATGTGAATGCAAAACATATGTTCTGTCCACTTTTATTAAGCAAGAATACAAAAAAAAGAAATTGCTGTTTTAAATATTATATCTGCCACATTTCTAAAAATTTTTTGTAGTATTTTAGAGTCACATTGTTCTTTCAAATGGAACAAGCAACGAGAAGGGCAGTTTTCACCTTTTTTTTTTTTTTCCTACATGAAGACACATATGCAAATACAGTATATTCATGCATTCCTGTTTTTCAGCTGATTAAAAAAATCCTTCTCATTTCTAGAAACAACAGCCCCTTGTTAGAAAACATTGCTGTGGTTGTTTTGTGCCGAGGCTGGTTATAAAGTACTTCCATCATCTTTCCATAACCATCTGCTCTTAAAACATTCTGCCTTTTTCAATCAGCAGATGTTCTGTAAATTACCTCCTCTAGCCCTCCACTGCCACATCAGCCACATCTCCTGTCTGCCAGATCTCCGGTTCAATAATAGAGCCATAACACTTAGAATATTGGTGAATTTCGATTGTTCTTGAAAGTTATAATTGAACTTGAAAGTTATCTGGCTGGAAAGAAGGTGGGGCTCTGCAGTCCTTTTAATCTTATTGTGATCACTGTGATAGGCTTTCACTGTTAAGATGAAAGTTTTTATTAACCATTTACAGTCCCTTGATTCAAATCTTAAAACTTGATTTGGATAGCTGCCAGGATGATAGCCATCGGAGAATATTGCTGCTTTCTTTTACCTGATTGATGTGTCAACACTTGGTGCCAAAGCTTTATTGTGTAGACTACACTATTACTCAGATGGGCGTACACCGTCTAGACTGGTGCAGATAATATTGGGGGCAAAACATGATATGATGTGACAAAACATGTCATCACATAACACAAGCTGTTAGCACAAGTATTTATTCTGAGAATCCTTTAGTACAATGAAATAATACACTTTTTATTATGAGTATCCCTGGGGGGGAAATCAGAATTGTTGGCAGAGTTCAATCCTTCCTCTGTCTGCTGAGCAACAGCTGGGTACTGTTTAGATCATGTACTGTTTCCTGGATTGTAAGATTCCAGTGTTATACTACATTTCACTTCACAACCCCCTTGTATTGCCTTAAGACAGTAATTAGTGTAAAAATGAATGGTTGATATATCCTCTCATTAAGTGAGCAAGCTAATTCCATTCAGTGTAATACGTTGCAATATTTACAATGAGCTCAAGTATGCAAAAGCTGGAGGGGAGAGATATAGATATATAAAGAGAAAATCAGCCTAGCGCAAACATTTATTTCAGGAATCCCAACAAGCTTTTGTCATATAGTTCTAACTCAGTGTGATCAGGGCTTTGTGCTGAGCTAAACATTTTCAAACATGATTTTATCAGATCTGCTCAGTCTGACATTATATGAAACTATCAAGACTGAAATCAAGAAATGATGCTGAGATCACCATCAAGCTAAGGGAGAATCATATCTCAGCTAAACTGTTGATACCTCAGCTACAAAGATGGAACTTGTTGACCTCTTTATAAGCAGGCATACAACTTTATATCACTGCATCACATTCACTAAAGTGAAATAAATTGAAGTATGTTAGGATGAGTCCGTAAATGGATCCAAATGAAGAATATACTTTTCAAATTGAATGATCTTTGTGTTAATCTTTGCTTGTATTACAATAGTATATCCCTTTAAAACATACATGGAGTGCCACAGTACAAATGTGATTTGTTTTGTAAAATTTGACATAAGTAACTACAAGGGTTGAGATCTAGTCTAAAGAAAGAAACTAAGTGCTGTGTGATAGATTTCCTCAGGCTGTGTGACATTCATCTTCAACCATTTCTCATTAACCACTTGTCGATAGGGCAGCAAATGAGGATTTATTTTCTGAATGGTCTGGTTACAGTTTAAATCTTAACCAGGCTGCTTTGTAGATCTATGGGCAGAGATAAAGTAAATCTGCCTTTTTAGTAACTTGATGAATATAATTTTGATGTTATCTGGAAGGAAAGACTTCTAAGACTACATTCACTGGCCACTTTGTTAGGTACACCTTGCCAATACTGGGTTGGACCCCCTTTTGCCTTCAGAAGTTCCTTAATTCTTTGTGGCATAGATTCAACAAGGCGCTGGAAACATTCCTCAGAGATTTTGGTCATACTGACATGATAGCATCACACAGTTGCTGCAGATTTGTTTGAACCGTTGATGCAAGGCACGGTGGATCCACGTTTTGATGTGGGTTATGCCAAACCTCTGACCCTACCATCCGAATGTCGCAGCAGAAATCGAGATTCATTAGTCCTGGCAGTGTTTTTCCAATCTTCTATTGTCCAATTTTGGTGAGCCCTTGCCAATTGTAGCTTCAGTTTCCCGTTCTTAGCTGACTGGAATGGCACCCGGTGTGGTCTTCTGCTGCTGTAACTCATCTGCTTCAAGGTTCGACGTGTTGTGCGTTCAGAGATGCTCTTCTGCATACCTTCGTTGTAACCAGTGGTTATTTGAGTTATTGCTGCCTTCGTATCAGCTCCAAACAGTCTAGCAATCCTTGTCTGATATCAACAAGGCATTTTTGTGCAGAGAACTGCCACTCACTGGATATTTTCTCTTTTTTGGACATTTCTCTGTAAATCCTACAGTTGATTGTGCAGAAAAATCCCAGTAGATCAGCAGTTTCTGAAATACCTGGCACTAACAATCATATCACATTCATAGTCACTTAAATCACCTTTCTTCCCCATGCTGACACTCAGTTTGGCTTGACCATGTATACATGCCTAAATGCATTGAGTTGCTGCCATGTGATTGGCTGATTAGATATTTACATTAATGAGCAGTTGAACAGGTGCACCTAATAAAATGATCGATGAATGTGAGTATTTGCTGTGGAGTCCTCTCATTCAGCATGAGGAATCCCCAAAGGAAGGAAGGGATCAACAAGGTTTTCACATGACATCAATGATGTATAGACAGGCACAACTATAGCTACAGTCTGTCAGTAAAGCAATTACATAGCCCAGATAAACACAGGAGTTCCCATTTGGCTTCCCATGGCTCCCTTTTTAGGTGTTACATACCTAACTTATCCTAATCACAAAAGGCTTGACACACACTCTCTCCTCTCCACACACACACACCCACACACAGAGTATACTGTTAGTGGTTTGTTAACTGTGACAGGGGCACAGGTTTTATGAAGGTGGTGACATTATAACATCCGCACACAGCTCCCTGGCAACCTACCTTGAAGGTCAGCCTGTATGGTTTCCATCTTGTATTTAGTGTATAGATATACAGTATATGGGGATGTCAGAGTGAGTCAGTGTGTGTGTGTATGTGTGTGTGCACATGGTTGTAATGTTGTTCTAATGCTCATTCCTACAGGTGAAAATATAGCTACACTGGGATTCAGTTCAATTGAATGCAATTTTATTTATATAGCGCCAAATCACAACAGCAATCGCCTCAAGGCGCTTTGTATTTTAGGGTAAAGACCCTACAGTATTAGACAGAAATCCCCAACAGTCAGACCCCCCTATGAGCAAGCACTTGGCAACAGTGGGAAGGAAAAACTCCCTTTTAACAGGAAGAAACCTCCGGCAGAACTCAGGGAGGGGCAGCCATCTGCCGCGACCGGTTGGGGGTGAGGGCAAACAGAAGAGAGCAGAGGGAGACAGGACAAAAGGGACACTATGGAAGAGAGAAAGAGTTTAATAATAGGTAATAAGGGATGAAGCAGGACACATTCATGTTTGTACTTCCTCTTTCATCACTGCTTCTTCTCTTTTAATCCTTGATTCTGATTTCATCTGTCCACATATTTACCCCCTTTTCCATCTCTTGCAGCTTTTAAACCTTCATACATGCCTTTCTTCTTTTTCCCTCCTCCCACTCTGCATCTCTAATACTTATTCCACATGATGATATGATTCCATTATTTTTTGTCCATCTTTGCCCTTTTTGCCAGTTTTCCCACTCACTTCACTCCTCCATCCATCTGCTGATCATTTGTCCTGAGATACAGAGTAAGGCGGGCTTACAGAGCAACTACAGAAGTGGGCTGATATTCTGCTTTTGTAATGTGCCATAAAAAGGTGGATGGAAGTCAAAAGAAAGGTGGAGGAGAGTGGATGTACTGTAACAGCCTTTTAAGACAGGAAAGATCTACTGAACACGGTCTCTCTATTCTCTATTACTCTCTCTTTTTTTAGACAAATCAGGAAATTATTTGTCATCTTTAAATGTCAGCAAGAAATTATTTTCATCAATAATAGAAATATATGTTCATAAAAACAGAGCAGGACCATTACTAAAGTGATTGTCTCTAGGTCTCTTTTACTGTGACTGTGTTCCCATAACATTTGCAGAACCTTTAGTGACATTACAGCAACTATTAGAGGATCAACCTTATTTCTCCATTTAGGTTTTGCAGAATTTTATATGACAGGAAATATTGTGGAACCTTTAAGGGACCTAAAAATAAGTATCTTGAAATACTATCAAAACATGCTGTAACACTTATGGAAATAGCAGAGACTCAGATGCAGAGGACAGAGTGAAGTTCAAAAAGACAAGATTTTAACTTACTGTCCAAAAGATGTACAAAAGATGAGCCCAGTACATGCAAACAGTTCCAGTTAGGGAACAAGCAATCATCCAAAACCATGAAACAAGGTGGAGGCAAACCCTAGGAGAAAATGCTAGAAAGCCAGGAACACACCTTGAGAGCAAAGCAAATCTGGCAGAGACTTGAGGAGTATATATACAGGATTGGCAAGGGCACCAACAGCAGGCATGAGGAGAGACAGGGCTGTCGGGATCACGGGCAGGTAAGATGATATGAGGGCAGAAACTGGGGTGACAAGGCAGGCGAGTACTTCAAAATAGAAAAGCAGACCAAGGAACATGCATGACTAACACGCTATAGGATTGTTTTACTGGGCATGATGTTAAATGCTCCTGTGATAGACACACACATGCTGCCACAGCGATATCTAGCTTGATTCACATTTTAGATTTTTAAAAAAATAAATGAATATAGCATTTCTCTTTGTAGTGTTGTACTTGATACCCCAAAGCATGCTACAGTACAAGTATCTCCAATCTTTTATAAGTCAAAGATATCTTTATTCTTATCAAGGGCATTGTGGAACTTAATTAGAACTTAATAGGCCTAATCAACACGTCTGATAAACACTGACATTTACGAATCAGACTATGTGCATGTTTACTTAACAACCAGGGTGCTAAACATATTTTGAGATGTGATGCCCTAGGATACACCTTAGAAACTGCACCATACTCCAATTCTTTAAAGCTGAACTGATGTTCTCACCTGCCTGTCTTCCACCAAAACCCATTTGCCTTCTTGGAGTAATCTCAGCACTTATGTGACCAACTTTGTTTGTTGGCTGACAACCTGACATATCTTGTTAAGTGGAACTAGTGTTACACACTGGGGTGTAAAATGTCTTTTATTATTGTTTTGCGAGTTCCGTTGTATTGTTTCTATTACTGTAATCCTCCTGGAAGGTATTGTAATGTGATGAAAAGTGAGAAAGGAACCAAATGGGAATATCCTTCATAAATTCCTGGATGTTAACAGAGAATTAATTAGGGTAACTTTTTCCCTTTTGAGAAGTAAAGGGAATGTTAACTTACAGAGAATGTCCCAAAAGTCTGCTTTCTGGTTTATACCAACTTATGTTGTCCCAGATGAAACATCCCCATGTGACTAACGGGGAAACATATGGCAGCATTCTCTTAAAGTCCCAAATGCCGTCAGTGTGAACATAAAATAACCAAAATGGGACATCCCCCTAAAGTCATACAGGGAACTTTAAACTGTAGCATTTTCATCACCATTTTTTTTTTTTGTGCATGTGTTATATGATAGTTTGGGATGTTTGTCACCTTTAGATACTGCTATGTAATGTCCCCAATATCCTCCTGTGCTGTTTCCCACAACTATGAGAGAACATAATAGTAGATACTGCATGTTTAAATAAAGAAACAAATTCTTTATTTTAAATTCAACCACAGTTTACTTCCTTCAAAGAGAAGTTTTAGATGCATCTATGATCTAACACCGGAGACATTATCCAATGCGCCTAAGCACTGTATTGTGAGTGCAGCGTTCCTGTGAATAGTATCATTATTTTCAATCCAGTGACTGCTTCATCTGTGTTGATTAGACCATTTTAGTTCCATTTAAGGTTCGCACCACGGATATTATGCAATGCTGCCTACTGTACACAAATGAAAACATGCACCTGGGAATGTTTTCTGTGTTTGCTCATGCATATTAGCCCATCTATCATAGTGTTTAGTTATGTCACTTACAAAGCATTAATTGCTGCAGACACATGGCAACTTTAAGTAGCCAAGTGTTTGTGTTTATCTAACCTCTTAGAACCAATTGAGAGCAAGCTAGCCAGATTGCCATTCATAACTGATGAAGTAAACAACAGACCAAGTTTTCAACTCTGTCCCTATTCGTATAGGATGCCCTTCTTTTCCTCTCTCTTTCTCTTACTCACATCAGGAAGATGTGTTACACGACTCAAAGCCATTTCATTGCCACTGTTCTGTCTCAGCTGCCAAATACCCTGCCACTATAAAACAATGACCAATGATTAATGGCCAACACATTTCACCACTCAATGATACATAGCTATTAATTGATACTAACTGCCCATCTGTGACCATGCATAAGCTCACATGCATCTGCAGGCAAGCACACACTCACTCCGATCCCAGTAAACATGTCAAAGTGTACAGTATTTACAAAGGGATTGAAGTGGGTTTGGGGCCGCAATGATTCAGAAGAATGACCCCAGGGCCTGACAGGATGTTGGGGGATGTATCATTTTTTCCCCGACTCCCTTGGTGATGAGGAGAGACATAAAGAAATCCTTTTACACACAGAGAGATATACACAGACCCGCATACACATACTCAGCCATTCACTCACACATATAGCTTTCACACATCAGTGTTACACACCCATAAAAATGGCTGCTTGGCAGAGTAGTGAGTAGATGAGCTCAGAGGAAGTATCTGTCTTTTTTTTCCTCCCTCTGTTTTGGACTTGAGCAGCAGCATGCTGATGCAGACTACATCAAACACTTACTGGAGCCCTACATCTCGCTCTTTCACTCAGCACCAAGAGCAGAACAAGAACTTGTCTGTCACTGCTCTTAATTCATTGTCTCCCTGGGGCAAAATGAGTGCTGACAGACATAAATGGCAGAAATGAATATTGTAAGATCACAGTCAAGGATGGTGGTGGTGGTGGTGGTGGGGAAGAAGAGTGAGGAAGTAAAGGATGAGGAGATGAAGAAGAGGGAGAAAGGACTGAGAGAAGAATGAATGAAACTACATGTGAGTGGGAAAGGTGACGAAATGCATGGGCACGTCCCTGTGTCCCTCAGTGCTGACAGTCAGTATATTATACTGGGCTGACCACCTGCTCTGAGCCTGAAGTACACCCTCCATAAAGCTACAGCAGATGGACACAATAAAATACACCATGACCAGCAGCTATGCACTTGTGTGTGTGTGCGCGTGTGTGTATGTGTTTGCACATTATAGCAGATATCCAGTGTAAACACATTAATACGTGCCTGTATTCACACACACCTGTCCCGAAGGCAATACCAGTCATATGTGATACACTAAAGGTCTGATGTCACCCTGTCTTATCCTCTAACCCCTCCCAGTGTTGTAAACCTATCGACCAGTTAGCCAGCAAGGAATGTGGTTGTCAGCTCATGCAACAAGTCGACATTCTCGCATGTTCTGACTTCACTGCGCCCCTCTTCAACTCCATAGCTGTCTCCCTACCTTGGTACTAGTATTTTGGGATTTGCATCTCTTATCCTTGTGGTATTTGAAATTTTATAGTTTTGGTCGTCATTCCTCTTGTCACTAATTTGTACTCAGTGGTGGCTTAGGAACCTGACAACTTTGCTGCAACCAATTCTGATGGGGCAAGAAACATAAACTGCCAGAAAGTGCAGGACAATGTGTAAATTATTGCCCAAATGTCCATACATTCCTAAGTTCTGGCACAGTAACCTTACTGTATAGTGAACACGCGCAGTTTTACTAAATAACGCTAAACACATTTGCATTTTCTTTTAAACATCCCATATTCCATTGTATTGTAACAAAAATGATTCTTTGAAGCTTCCTATCCTATTTTTGACTTACTGTTATAGCCAGTTACAGCCGATATGAAACTGGCTATAACAAGTTTCATCTTGTTTGCTGCCTGGTTTGTCTGACTGTTAACCTGATAGAGAAATAATTTTATGACTTGCAAAACAAGTATCCAAGAAGGTGGTATTGTCATCCCTTGCCAGTTGGTCAGACACAAAGAAAAATCTTTTCCATGTCAAGGTCCCAAATTGCTAAAATAGCTGGTTGGTGAGGAATTTAATTTTACAGTCAAGATGACTGTCAAGCGGAGATACTGGATGCAGTTATCCGTTTTTCACCTCTCTCCTCATTACACTGCTTTGCCATGAGTAATAAGTAGGTGAATATCTGACTGAAGGGCTAAATCCCTTTCTAACTTCTGTTATCAACAAGAATGATGAAGAGCAACAGCCTCTCTCCTCTTTCCCTTTACCTCTTTCAATCTGCCAGTTCTTCCTTTGTTCCTGTTCTCTTTTTCTTTCATCTTCAGACCCAAACCAATCATCTGCAGTTAGGCAAGTGTGAAAACTGTATCTTTAAGTGTTTGCTATGTGTGTTTGTGACATATGTGTTGAAAGGTCTTCCAAAAGCTTTTGTATGTATACTTTACTCAGGGGTTCAATCAGAGTTCATTTTCTCTTGGCTAAACAGATTTTCCCACTGGATCATAATCAACAAATTATGTTTCACTTTAGGAACATGTACATAACCCCACCCATCCCCTCACACAAATCTCATATAAGGACACACACACACACACACACACGCACTCAATGGGATACAGAAAAAAGTTAAGGGAAAAAAAACAATAATAGACTTGCCTCTTAAGGTCCCAGTGCATTTCTAGTTTCTAGGTTACTGTGATTTGATTTATCAAGCAACGGAACATTGCCTGAGGATATTGAATTGAAAATATATCAGATGTTTGAATTTCAACAGGGAGTGTTGAAATAATGTAAATAGATCTGATTTGGGGTCGTGAGCAGGACTGGGCAAAGCGAGAAACTCAGGCAGGCGGAAAAATCAAGAAAGAAGGGATGGGAGCGAGAAAATACATTTCAAAACAGAGGGAAAAAAGGAAGAGACAAACAGAGATGATCTTTTATACTGAGGTAGATGGGGCTTTGACTTTGTAATACATGCAGCTGTCAGCAGCAGCTTAAATCTTAACACTTCTTGTCAAAGTCTGTGCAGGTAAAAAAAAAAGATGAAGCAGGATTGTTTCAGGAATTTCTTTTTACATAAAACATTCCCGTCTTAACAGTGTTTTTGCCTCTGTTTGTTTATCAGTATTGTCATGACAATTTTCAAGTCACACCACTGGGAATCCTTCTAAGTCCATAACATTTTATCCTTTGACGCCTGAAGGTTTAGCTTTGTGAAGCACATATTGGGTTTTATGGCATTGCTATGGCTTCACTTGTGTCTTGGAGTAAAGAAAGCAACATAAGAGATAGGAGACATGCACTGAAGAGTGAGATTTTTTTTTATTTTTTAGTATATTTTTCCAATAATAAAGAAGCAAAGCATTTAATACAGAATGATCTTACTCCTCTAATATGCTGTGTTAGTTTTCTGTCTCTGCTTTGAGCAGTAGTATTTAAAGTAGGGCTCTGCTATGCAGGTTCCTCTTCCTACTGGATTTCACTTATTCAACTGGTTAGATGGCTTGGATTACTCTTTCGCTCTGCCTGCCACCGAGCTCTTGCTCTCCTCCTCTATCTTTCTCTTTCGCTCAGGTTATCTATCTCTCCCTGTCGTTCTTGCTTTCTGTCTGCAGCCACCGATGCACAGCTTAGAGAAGTGCCTCACACGAGTGCATAGGCTACTGTGTGTATGTGCATGCGTAGGACCTGTGTGTGTACATGTATTTGTGTGTATGTTTGTCTCTCTGTGAGTGTGAATGCGCCCGAATGTGTGCACAGCAATGTCACTGGGCTGTGTAATTGAAATGGAAATGAGCCAATCAGCAACTGCAGTGGTTTGCCACCTTACCCTGAATTCACTTCACTGTTCCAGCTCTCCCAAACCCGCTCTCTGTTTGTGACTCTGCATGTGCAAGTGTCTCTATGTATCTGTGTTTGTGTTTGTATGTGTGTGTGTGTGTGTGCTGACAATACTTGGCCCTTCAGTTTTAACCCAAAGGGCCCGAGGAGGCGGTGTGAAAATGTAATCAGTTGGCAATAAAGATTATCTCTCCTCTCTCTCTCTCACACACTCACTCACTTACAAACACACACATGCACCCACGCTCTGTGTCCAGCTGATTTCCCTCACTTTGTGTTGTGACCCACAGCTCACTGGGACAGCTGTGGCATAACAAAGACATGTAATTATCACCATTTGACAATTAGCCTGCTATCCAAGTTTGCTCCTTAATTACCTTGGTATTTTACTGCTAGAAGGCTTCCACTGCCACTCTGTGCCGCTACAGTTTCTCACAAGAATGGAAAAGATTGCCGCTCATGACGCTGACAGAGGTTTGTTCTTAAAATACAGGGAAGTGACTCTGGTGGCTGGGTGGAGTAAATGTTTTGCATAAATACAGGTTCTACAAAGTGCTTTACAATGTGTTTCTCATTCACACATACACACTCACACCCAAATGACAGTGGTGTGTTCACCTGCCATCGGAAGAAACTTAGGGTTTAGCTTCTTGTACAATGTGGAGGAGCTGGAAACCCATTCTACCACCTGAGCCATGCCAATCTTAAGTGATTTGTATCAGTTTTGGGCTCCGTCTCTGCCTATCTCCTGCTTATATTTCACTTTATTTCACAGGCAATTTTCCATTTTAAAGCTCCAGCTAGCTGGGAGTCATTAAAGAGTTAACCCAGCTGATGAAGCAGCAATGACACCATGGTCTTACTAGTTACTAGCCAGAACTGCTTCTTATTATTGATCAATTTCTTAACTGATTATCATAAGATTGGGAGATTCTGTACCCTCCACACATGAGATCACTGACATACACATGCAAAAAACCCTGTAAATTAGTTGATCCTTCGGTACCTGTGCAACTTCTTTTCTATTGACTCCAGTGTTACTGCACTCACTCTTCTGCCCATATTTCACTCTTTTGGATTCTAATGAAGCACAGCTTTGATTTACATTTACATTTGTGCAACAACACACCAGGCACATCTGAAACTCACACATTTGTCCCATGATAACGGAGGTTTTATAAGGAAAATAAACACAACTTTTTTACAAAATACAAGACATCTCCTGGGTTACATCTCGATGACAATCCTTCACTGAATAGTGATGGGAGTTATAGAGCTTTGACTGCAAGCACAATTATGCCATGTACATGCAGTTTTAGTAGAATCTCCTGTAATGATCAATGTATGCTTGAGTAACTCCTGCAAAGACGTGCATTCACCAGGAGCCTGGCAATGCTATCTGCAGTATTCAGTCTTGCTGTCTCTTTTTTGTATTCCTTCACCCTCTTTTGGAATCAGGTCCTTTCTCTCTCTGCCTCCCTGTCTGTTTCTCACCCTCACTCCCTTTCTCACTCGGTGCCATTAGCAGCTTCTGGCTGTCTCACTGCTGTTCCTTTGCCAATGTGCCAGGGTGCTCGCTCATCTGATAACACAAACCTAATGTATGTGTGTGTGTGTGTGTGTCTAATGGGTGTGTATGTGTGTGGAGGTTTCTACTAGTTTTGTGCTTGTTGCATATATATGTGTGTGTGTGTGTGTGTGTGTGTGTGTGACCGAGCGCATTACATGTTACAAATGCCTGTCCTGTCCCTTTTTATGTGCTCACTCACCCAAACATCCTCTGCTTCATTTGCAGTCAGGGCCACAAGCCACTATTCTGACTGCTGAGGCAGGGAGAGAAGGGCAGCTGAAACATCACACACACACACACACACACACACACACACACACACACACACACACACACACACACACACACACACACACACACGATCAGGATGAAATGAATTACATTATAGTAACTACACAATTCAGAGTGAAGGTCAGATGAACTGCAGTGATTTTAATGGACAACGTGGTTTAAGTGTTTTTGTTTTTTTGTTTTTTTTTTAAATATTATTTGACAAATCAGTAAAAAAATGCAGTACCACTGTTGGTCCTCAAGTGGTACAGAACAGAAATATTTAAAAATATTATTACAATTACTTGACTCAGTGGCCAAGCATCACATTATAAGCATTTGTCTCCCAGTTGACAATAACCAACATGAAGCCAGGTATGGTAGTGTTTTTCTCTGAACCAGCAAATACTGTTTGCAGCAAAACAAGTTATAAAATGTCGCCTGTGAAATTATTTCCAGTTCCGGATAGTGTAGTCATAGTCAACCACCAATAAAAAGTAAATCTGCCCTCATATTGACTTTTAAAACCCAGAAAAATGAGTAGCAGAGAACAGGAAGACTGAAAGAAATCTCTGCAACTTAATATAAAAAATGTGGGGAGGAAACAGAGAGGGTGAAGAGGAATGCTGGAATATTCCACAGGGCTTCAGGAATGCAGAAAAACCAGGAGACCTCGTAGCAAATCGTTTCGCTATCCAATGGCAAGCCAGAGCTCCAGCTAACAAGTGCCTTCCTGTTTCGTGTGTTCGCTTTGAATTCAAAATATGAATGTTTCCAGTGAGCCATAAATCTCCTCCGAAGAGGAAACAAAATCACCATTTGACACATCAAATGTAGAGAACTTATTCTGTAAAACTAGGGCACAGGTGTAGCCGTCTTAAATCTTCTAGTGTTTCTTTTTACATCAGAGGCATCATATAGGTTACACAATACGCCAGTATCTAAGATGTGTTGCCATCCACATGGCATCCATCCAACCAAGCCTAATCACACATGCCAACAGACAGCATATCTGCTCCTCATGTTGAAATTCTGCAATTTTATCAGCTGTCAATGCAATAAGGAAAAAAGTCATTTCCCAGAAATGCAAAAGCAGCTGTAAATATCATAACAAATATTAAACTACTGCTAAGTGTCTGTGCAGAAACTTGGCTTGAATGCTGCAGCCAAAAGAAGGAGATTTATACATTACACAGAGCCAGACATATTACACTGCTGCCTTCTGCACTACTTCCAGATTCAACTGAGAGTAGAAGTGATCATGTAGAGGAAATGTTTCAGCACAATGTGCTGGACTACACCTTAGAGGTTCAGAGACGACGAGTCAGAACTTGCTTTGACTTCATTGCGAACATTCCTCCCAATCAAAATAAAGACCAATGTGGTCTTCATCACTGGGGCTGTTCAAATGCAGAATCAGCAGGAGTCATTACACATTCATATCTTTATTGCATATATAAAGTAAATCTCTGTGTTAAAATGATGGGTTGATTAATGGATTGGGTTTAAGAATGGATCAGGTTTTCATAAAGGTCAACACAGAGAAGTGATCAGGAACAAAGGGAGTGAGAAAATCTGATTTCAGCTACAAAAATGGAGGGATTTGAGAGGAGTGGTGTAAACCTCACTGCCCCCAGGGAACAACTCACTGACTGCAATTTATAACTAGCAGACTGTCAAACGTATTGGGCATTTTCACCGTTTTCTGACTTTTTACCAATTCGTGTGTGTTTGCTGGGATCTACCTGTTCTGCGGCCAGGTGGATCTCTGGTAGGTGGAGGTGGTCTGTTGGACTGCTGAGAGGATGATGATGATGATGAAGGAGGTGGCGGTGGGGGATGGCTGCGTCCTTGGCTGCCGCCTCCTGATGTGTGTTTTTTGTGCAGGGAGTTGCGCCTCTGGGGAAGCTCTGGAGCCCCACCCCCATGTCCATGGGAAGGCCCGTTGGAGACGCCACCGGACATGTGCGGCCTATATGGCGGGGGAGGAGGAGCAGAAGAGCCTCCGGTTGGCGGTCTGCTGGAAGAGGGAGGTTTTACAGTGCCAGGAGGGGTAGGGCCTCTGCCGGGCGTTGGTGGAAGGGGTTTCTCTCTGCTGTAAGAGGATGAGGAAGGTGGAGGAGGTGCTTTCTGGTTTGGGGTAGGCGGAGCATTGCCACGACTACCTCTGTTAAAGGGTGGTGGAGGTGGTGGTGCAGAGGTGCTGTGCTTCATCCCACTGGAAGAGCTGCTGCTACCACTGGAAGGGTGGGAGATGTCAGGCAGCGAGGGGCGGTGCGAGCGTTGGTGTTCTGGTGCAGAGGGCTTGTTGGGAGGGGAAGGTGAGGAAGACCGGCCTGTGGGGGGACGAGGTGCTGCCGACCGGGACCCAGGGGGCCGTAAGGCAGATCTGCCCAATGAACCACCAGCAGGACCATCTGCATGGAAGAGAGAGAGGTGGTGTTTAGTGCAGCACTTTTAAAACCACAAACATACTAAAAGATTTTTAAAAAGTATATATATTCTGGCATGGGCTATGGCTGCAAGTATGACTGTTTTCATTTTATTATGAATTTAGCAGATTATTTTCTTGAGTAATTATATAATAGTTTACCCCAAACCACTAAAAACTAACCCATCAACGCTCATCAAGTCTCAGCATCTGAAACCCAAAAGATTTTCCCTTAATTACATCTAAGGGAACAGGGACATTTGTCAACCTTCCATCAAAACGGCTGCTGATCAACAATCTGACAATGGACTAATTCATTAATCCACTAGCTGTTTCACATGTCAAACCATTCTTCCATAACAGCAGGGATGGGACAACTACAACTGTCAGAACACAGTAGTATCTGTTGTTGCTTCCTCTTGGGATCCGTTATCGATACATTTGGGCCAATTACAAATATTAAAAACATACAGGTGATCTTAACAGATTCCCACACACATTATTCCATGACTCTTTGAAGCGGCATTTATCAAATAAATTAGACTAAAGTGAACTGAAGCAAACAAAGTCACAGTGAAGAAGCAGCAGCTCACTCACTCAGGTAGAAAATGGCAGAGAACAGGTTAAAGCTATCAGATACCTAATGAAATGTATTCACATATTACCATATTTGGATAATAATAATGTAATTGAATGCATTATTCCTGCTTTTGACCTTTTTGGGGGATTTATTCCTTCCTCAGTTACACATATATGGCTCTGTATTATAGATGGAGTATCACAGTATCACCTTATTGTGGCCAACACATTGTGACATTACTGTATTGAGGGCTACTGAGGGCCCTGATTCACATACCTACATCACAGTATTTCCAGTTTAACCTGCAGTTAAAAGACACTGAACAGATGATTGGAGAGACTGAATGCTGGAATAAGGGGTCAGCAGGTCTGCTATATATGTAGGAGCCTCACCATGTTGGGCTTTATATGTAATTAATATAATATGTTAAACTAAGATGGCGAACATGGTCATCATTATACCTCACAGATAAGGAAGAGTGGGCAAAGAAACTATTTTTCAGTTGAAGCCTAAAACAAGACGGGAAGGCCTTATTTTTTTTACTAATCCATTAAATTAGAAACCTGACAAATCATCACACTGCACAAAAATCATCAATACGTCAAAAATAAACTAATGAAATTATAAATCCTCAGAATAATCCAGCTTCTGATTTGCATTACACACCAGGGTCTCATACTCCAAGCTGCCTTGATAAACTAAACTGCACAGTAAAAATCTGACTTGGTAAAATGTGTGCATTTACTGTCCTGCCTTCCTGCTTGCTTATTGTTACTTTGAAGTTTGACCATCGTGTGGTTAAATTAACAACAGCTAGGCCACTCCAATTTTTTCATGTAAGTGAATGAGCTACATTTTACACCTTTCACTGTTAAAGTAAACTTTCCTCTGTCATAAAAATCTCAAACCAACAGAAAAGAGGTCAAGGGTTGAAGCCATTTGCACCATCCAAATACTAACAGATTAATTATTTAATATCCAACTAAAATAGCAAGTTTCACCCTTGGATTCATTATTAATGATTCATGCATTTTGAATTTGTAGCTGTGTGCTGCTGCTTATTGTTGACTGAAGTAATGTGACTGATATATTAGGTCTCTCCCTTCAGACAGGTCCCCTCTCTTCCCTCAGTTATTTGCCTACACTAGTGTTAATACTGTTTGACAGTGAGCAGGATGATCTAAACAATCATAGTAAATTAAGGCACTCTAAACATAATGCTAAAACATTAGTAATGTGTTGTTTAAAAATTAATTATGAACTTGTTTGTTTTTTTGTTTTTTTTGCATTATTTGAGGTCTGAAAACACTGGACCTTTTTTGGTATTTTGACCATTTTTCATTTTCTGCAAATAAATGCTCTAAATGAAAATATTTGTATTTGGAATTTGGGAATTATGTTGTCAGTAGTTTATAGAACAAAACAAACATGTTCATTTTACTCAAACATATACCTATAAATAGCAAAATCCGAGAAACTGACAATTTTGGAAATACAGCTCTGGAAAAAATTACCAAAAAGACCACTGCAAAATTATCAGTTTCTCTGATTTTGCTATTTATAGGTATATGTTTGAGTAAAATGAACATGTTTGTTTTGTTCTATAAACTACTGACAACATAATTCCCAAATTCCA
>VUQI01056058.1:0-16187 GCA_015106735.1 Paratilapia polleni | reverse complement strand
AGGACAACTATTAGTCGTGCACTCCACAAATCTGGCTTTTATGGAAGAATGGCAAGAAGAAAGCCATTGTTGAATGAAAGCCATAAGAAGTCCCGTTTGCAGTTTGCCACAAGCTATGTAGGGGACACAGTAAACATGTGGAAGAAGGTGCTCTGGTCAGATGAGACCAAAATTTAACTTTGTGGCCTACATGCAAAACGCTATGTGTGGTGGAAACCTAACACTGCACATCAACCTGAACACACCATCCCCACTGTGAAACATGGTGGTGGCAGCATCATGTTGTGGGGATGCTTTTCTTTAGCAGGGACAGGGAAGCTGGTCAGAGTTGATGGGAAGATGGATGGAGCTAAATACAGGGCTATCCTTGAAGAAAACATGTTAGAGGCTGCAAAAGACTTGAGACTGGGGCAGAGGTTCACCTTCCAGCAGGACAACGACCCTAAACATACAGCCAGAGCTACACTGGAATGGTTTAGATCAAAGCATATTCAAGTGTTAGAATGACCCAGTCAAAGTCCAGACCTAAATCCTATTGAGAATCTGTGGCAAGACTTGAAAATTGCTGTTCACAGACGCTCTCCATCCAATCTGACTGAACTGGAGCTATTTTGCAAAGAAGAATGGGCAAAAATTGCAGTCTCTATATGTGCAAAGCTGGTAGAGACATACCCCAAAAGACTTGCAGCTGTAATTGCAGCGAAAGGTGGTTTGACAAAATATTGATTCAGGGGCTGATGCACGCCACACTTTTATTTGCAAAAAAGTTTGAACACCATGTATCATTTCCCTTCCACTTCACAGTTATGCTGCTTTGTGTTGGTCTATCACATAAAATCCCAATAAAATACATTTAAGTTTGTGGTTGTAACGTGACATGTGGAAAAGTTCAAGGGGTATGAATACTTTTTCAAGGCACTGTAACAATGCCACCAACACCACATTATGGAAACACCTCACTACACATAAAACTGTATTATCAGCCTAATAATGGCCTTCTTCCCTTGGATTGAAATGTCTTTGGGCCTCATATTGACAGTTCCATTGAAAAGCTACAAAATGCAAGTTCCACACTTAAAATCAACTCCAGATATTTTATCTGCTTAATTTGTCATGGAATATTGGACAGGCCTCACCTGGCCATGAAACTGCTTGTCAGTCAATTACTTTTGAAGTTCTGAAATTTAGGGATTCTGCATAAAAATGACTGTAATTCCTAAACAGTTAATACAATAATTTTGTTAAACCCCTTGAATTAAAACTAAAAGTCTTCACCTAACTGTATTTATTGTACTATAAGTTGCTGCAGCTGATAATCGCTGATTAATTGTTTAGGGTATTTTTGTATTGTGGGAGTTAAGTCTTCACAGATCTGGAATTTTTAAAGGGGCCCATTTTCTTTGTTTTCTGCTCGCCAAGACTTGGGAAAGAAACTTAATTAAAAATAAAAATTACATTCTGATTGCCTAGGGTTAGAGTTATGGTTAGTGTTAGAGTTGAGATCATCACTGATGACTACTTAGACCTCATGTAGCTAGAACAAAACCCATCCCTTACCTTAACCCTACACTGGTTGATGGTGACCTGCTGGATGTTAAGTCATCAACAATAGTGTTAGGAAATGCTCGCTACAGCCCTTTGTTTTGGAGTAAAAAGGAGTTCTTTTAGAAAAAAAAATGTAAACAGATGTTTTAATTTAATATTTTCTTTGCTCCCAAGACTTGGGAAGATAATTTAATAAATAAAATTAGGGTTATGGTTAAGGCCATCACTAATGATAAGTTAGACCTCGCAGTGTTAAGAGGGTAGAAACCTCTTACAGTACACAATCCATCCATATAATTAATCTATGTACAAACACCACCCTTTACCCCCGTCACCCATCTGACAGATAGAACTGATGGATTAACCCTAACGCTGCTTTTACCTTTTTTGTGGTAATGGGATTATGGTTATGGTTTTAAATGCTGGATAGCAAAACAGAATTTCATCAGTGTGGTATGTGGTGTATGTCTTCTATCACTGTCAGCTTTCATCAAAAGCGAAGCGTAAAGTCAAGTCAGAAAAAAGGAACCAGCTTTCACATTCACAATAAACAGCAGAGACATGCAAACAAAAACAAACTGCAAAACAACACAAACTATAATTATTACACAAACGCAAACGCTCAGCGAGAGGCAAGCAAATAATTAAGAACACACAGAGAGCAGCTGATTGCTGCCACTGGGGCATTAATCAGACCCACCTGTTGTTTTTCATGTCGCACAGTGATTATGGGTGTAGATGACACTTTTTGTAAGCAAAGTGAGTCTGATGATGTAAGCCATGAGCTTCCCTCTCTAATTATATCTTACAGAAGCACTGAATTAATCTCCAGTAGATCAAGTCTGATACACATCAAGGTCAGCGATTATTACAGATGGTACAACCCTTCACATTAGATTTGACTGTTTATAATCATTAGCATTTTGACCACCAGTGGAGGGAGGGGGGAGGCAAAGGAAAGCTTGCAGTGAAAAAGCTGAAAAACAAGCACGTTTGCATCCTTGAACAATGTTCTAAATAAATATATAAAGAAACCTAACGTTTAGCAACACTGGAGGGAGAGTTCACACAGAGCAGACGGAGGCGATGGAGGCGTATAGGAGGCATATTTATTTATGGCACACAAGAGCCCACTGTTCTTTTAGTGTAAATGGAACTGCAAAATTCAGAGTTTCAGGCTGTAACAGATGGTGTAGAGAGTGGAAGGCCGAAAGAAACAATCACATTAAATATGTTTAAATTCTACTATGAACACAAAGGTCAAAGAGAAGGGGGGTCAGGAAAAGGTTATTATAGGTGACAAAATCTAAAATAAAAAATTAAATAAACGTAGTTAAATGAGAAAAAAAATAACTACAACAATATTGTATACTTACAAAAAAGAGTAAAAATTAAATAAAATTATAAAGGAAACATCTTTAGTTTTAGTCTTTTTCTTTGGTCAACAAAACAAACATACAGAGGCTTTGGTAAAAATGGTTACTCAGACTGGGGTGACTACATGACTAAGTAATGTGTCGTGTTTGAGACAAAACACAAACGTATCATTTTTAACCAATGAAAATGAAACTGAACTGAACAAACCCACCATGGAAACTAAAGTTAAACAAAATTAAAGTTAAATTGAAATAAACAAAAATTAATAATTACAAAATAATAATAATAATAACAAGATATAACTCTGGATCAGGAAGCAGCATGGTTTATGGGAAATGTAAGGAAATAAGAGAATAATAAGAGTGAGGCAGAGCTTGTGTTGCGATTGGTTGTATATAGGGAAACCTGTATCAAACACAGACTGTTAATTAAAGATGGACATAGCCACCATGATGTCATCTGCTGTTACCATCTTAGTGCTTTGAAACCAGACCTGACTAATGAGTATGAGAACTAAGCACCTTCTTCTTTTGTATTTCCAAATTTTAGGCCTTGGGTAGGAGCTGTTTGTCTGTGGTTATGCACAAGTGAGTTCACATATATTAATACAGTATCATGCAGATTTAATGTAATTTTCCACAAGGCAGTGAGGCCTATGTGAAGGCTGGAGAGATGACACAACAAGTTGTAATTTAGAAAAATGCCTCAGGAGGAAGAGAGAGTAAGTAATTGCCAGTTTCCAGTTTTACAAGTCACACACACTCTACTGTGTCTTTAAGGACTCAGTAATGTGCTTTCTTTGCTTTACATTAATGGTGAGTCTTTTAATGCAATCTGGTTACAGTGTAGCAGAAATGCTTTCTTTTATGGGAAGTTTACTTTTGAGATATCCTGACGAGGCTGGATGACATTACCAAAAAATATTTGTTCAGGTCACAGTGAATATGAACTGGACCTAAACTAAACTAAACTAAACTAAAATGCAACTACATTTACATTTCCCCTTGTCCAGATCAAATGAACCAAATTACAAAACAAATGGAAACAACATAATGCTGTAGTCAAGTAAGCCTTCACATGTGACGCCATGTAACCATGTGGCGCCATGTTTTCTTGAGTGTCTAAAACTACAAAATTGGCATAACCTAAAGAGCCACATTATCCACATTACTGGAAAGTATGTCAAGTTTCACTGGACCAGAATTATTCTTAAGCATAACGAGGTACCCTGTTAAAATGCAATTTAACCTCTTAATGTCAATCAAGTCACCAGTAAACCACTCAGGGTGGTTGCTTTTTAGCCATATGCTAAGCAAGTGAGTTATTAGTGAGTGGTGGAGCTTACTGGCAATGAATGCCTGCCCTAAAAGATGTTAGGACTGATATTGTCCTTTTTCACTCCAGTGGGGACCATAATTTACAAAGTGAACATCATGTTGTATTAAATACCCCAGCTGACACAGGGTGAAAAGCAGGGTACGTCCTGGACAGGTTGCCAGTCCATCACAAGACTAACAACTAGGGACACCACACATTCTCACATTCCCACCTATGGGCAGTTTACAATCATTTATCACCCAACAAGCTTGTCTTAGAAACCCACACAAGCACAGGGAGAACCTACAGCTACACAGGAAGCCAACCAGGAAGTTTGAACCTTACTGCTAACTACTGCCCCACTGTTGCGCCCGGTAGGGGCATCTCAGGAACGAAAGCACTTCTGGGTATCTTTCCTCTTGTTTATTAAAACACTTAGACCTCACAAGGTTAAGAATCAGGACACCCTACTTGCAAAGACTTGCAGAATAAGTCAAGTTAATTTTATATATATATTACATTTAAAAATATCAGGAGTTCTCCCAAAGTTATTTCCAGTTGACCAGGTGGATTCCAAGAATACAAGAATATATGGAATAGATAGTGACAGCAGTGAATATGCAGTGCAAAACAGTGGTCCATTTTTCATATATTAGATGTGACTGCAGAACTATCACTAATATAAGATGAATGCATTCAGCCTCACCAAAAATAATAAATGAATAAAACAATCAGCTGCTAGATCAGGTGAAAGTCAGGCATTTCCCATCATGCCCAGAAATTTAACCGGCCTGGATGACTGTTATAGAATTCTTTTTGAATTGTTTACTCAGCTGGTGCATTGCTTTCACTAAAAAACAGTGGACAGCATTGGGTAGAAGTATCACTGCAGGACTTCAGCACGACCTGCCACCATATGTCTATGGAATACATTTATATAACTTTTGAGTGTGTGTGTGAGAGAGAGACAGTGACAGGGGGCCCTAATGTAGAGTGACGTGGGGAAGAGGCAGAAAGAAATCCCACCATCATAGAGAATCCCTGAGGCTTCATTGATTGAAGGGTATCTCAAATACACGCACACACACACACACACACACACAAATTGAAAGAGCAGGGGGGAATCATATACACCAGTGCAAGGACACACACACAGAGACACACACACACACACACACACTCAGAGTCACAACATGCTGCAGATTATTATTTATCCAGTTTGTATTCCAGTGAGGCTGTCAAAAGTGTCAGACTGATTTCAAGCTGACAGTCTGACAGTGCGTGTGTGTGTGTACGTGTGTGCGCGTGTGTTTGTGTGTGTGTGTGTGTGTGTGTGTGTGTGTGTGCACGTGTGTGTGTGTGTGTGTCTGCCTGTTAATGGTCAAATTTCAAAGCATTTAAGCGTCTTCAGGATGGCTAATAGATCAATCACTGACAGCTGACAAAAGTGCTTCATGAGAGTAATTTAATTATTTAATTTTTTTTTAAAAGTGATACTTTTTAGACAGTACAAACAGTTGTAGAGATTTCTTTCCCTGTTTGAAAAATCAAGGAAAGAAAAAACAAAAAAAACAACTACAAACATATACAAAGGGTATGACCAAAACCAGATATTCTTGGATTAAAGGTGTGTTGCCTCAAGGGACAGCCTTTATTCATGGAAGTTTGTCATTATGACAGCTGCAGTAATAGGCAGATAGTTTCAAGCATTTCACACATGCACTTGGAGGTCCCTGTATTCTTTGAGGATTGAGGTACATTCCTAATGCCTGACAAATTTATAATCCTCTGAGGTCTAAGTTGTCGGTGCTGATCATAACCCTAACCCTAACTCTAACCCTAAGCAATCAAAATATCTCATTTTTGTTCTTATTAAATTGTTTCTCCCAAATCTTGGCAGTAAGGAAACAAAGAAAACGATCATTCTAACTGACACACATCCAAAATGATTTACATTTTTCCAAAACAGTCCTTTTTGTTCTTCTCCAGGAGCAGGTTAGAGTTAGGATTGGGAGTTAGGGTTGGGGTCATTTGATTTGGAAAAGTTTTGTATCCTGTTTTTATTTGCATTTGACACAGCAGCTTTTTTGGAATCAGTGTGAAACTATTCACATTTTTTTCCCTTGGAAGTCCGTTTTGTGTTTCTCCAAAATATAGGGTTAGAGTTAGCACCTATTATGACTTACACCTCAGACGGCTAAAGAAGCTTCACAGGCCACGGGATGAACACATTCTGTGACCTACCGGTTTCAAACATCTTTGAAACTTTCATTTATTGTTCACATAGCAGTCTGCAGTCATGTCTACACTGATGCCAAAGACAAAGATGGTTCTGTTCCTTCTTGGCTATTTGATATTCAGACAGTATGCTGTGCCTTTGTTGACACTGGACAACAGAATTTTAGAAAAGTTACCTCTACTTTGCTGTTGCTTTAACCAGTTCATACGATTATTTTAAGTATATCTATCTATCTAGCTAGCTGGCTATCCTATCTGACATTGTTACACTTAAAAAAAATTAGATGTAGTTGATTAAATGTGGACACAGCTGTTACTTTAATATACAAGACTGTATGTTGTACCTAATACTTTAAGTTAGGACTTAATTGTGCTCAGACATATCATTTTGAAATTTTACATTTTTAACAAAAGAAGTTAACTATTACAGTTTTTTGATGGATCAGGTCTGCCACCCACAAACAGAACCAAATATGTCAGAAGATCGAAGCTGTTAAACTATTTAATTGGATTCATGAAAAGTCTCCGACCCCAAGTCAGTAGTGTTCTGTAATATTAAGGATGTACCAGTGGAGAGGCTCAGTGCCAAACTAAGTTTAAATGACAAAATGATAAATGATAGCAGCTATGTTGATATGTGAGAGCCACTGAGATACCACCTGCTCAGAGAGCTAAGCGAGATCATCCAAAAGGGAAAAGGTCTGCTGGGTTGAAAGCCTCAAGGTCAATTTTCCTGGCAGAACAGCAACAGCAATAATGAGAATAAATGTTTGTGATATTGTCATAAACTCTTCCTTAGTGTAGACAAGTGTATACTGATGTAACTGCATTTTATTTTTTTCTTCCCCCTTTTAAATTTTTCTCACCCTTGCTTTTTTCTCTGTCCTCCATTCTTCTTCTTCTTCTTTTTCTTATTGCACATGTATTATTGTGATGCAAATGACAATGAAAATGAAAATAAAAACCAATTTAAGAAACACCCCAGTTGTCCATGTGTGTGTATTCTTATTATTTTTAAGTGTTTACATGTCATGCTTTCCCAACCTGTCTGCCATTTTCCCCCTTTGAGTTTGTTCACTTCCATTCACTTGACCTTCACTTATTTGATCAGTGCGACCACGGGGACTCAGAGTAGACTGTGTTCCGTGAATTTGGTAGGGAATCAGTTTAGAGCAGGTTATGTTTGGGATTATCATAGACCTCACCTCTTGCTGGTGAATGGTGAATATTAACAGGTTAAATACATTCAGGGCAGTTTGCATTTTGTCATCATGTGTTGATTTCTTACTTCCTGTAGGTTCCAGAATTGGGTTTGTCTGAACAGGACAGGATGCTGCCTAGCTTTGACTTTTTCCTTTGTTCTGCTGCTTCACATGAAAGTCAGGACCCACTTTATTGTGTCTGTTGTTTGCTGCAGAACTTACATTGTGCACCAACTGTTTGCCTCTGAAGTCAACAGACAGTACAGCAATTACAATGAAAGGCTTTGCATTGCTGACAGAAATTAAAAGAGACTGCTAACAACACACAGCAGATTGCAAAGTGCACATTTCACTAGGCAGTTGGTAATAATGCATGTGTTTTTGTTTTCTCACCCCTCTCTCGGCTCTGGAATTGTCTGTTTGCATTGTCAAAGCATTGTTTGAATGCATAGCAATGATGTAATAGACAATAAAGATGTAATAGTGCACGTGCAGAAAGCTATTAAAGCATCTCATCTATCAATTATGCAGCAAAGGAGGAAACAATCATTTACAAGTCTGCTCCTTTGCACCTCATATGTACAGTATATCTACAGTGATTCTGCACTGCTGCACTGTGTCTCTATGCTGCAGTCTCCTTCCAAAAGTAGCTGTTTTGTTGTCTGTTCTATGAGCCACACGCACAGGCACACAAACATGTGTGTGTGTGTGTGTGTGTGTGTGTCACTGAGCGTACAGCACAGCACAGATCAAACTGGAAGTGAGCACATGCAGGTGATGACCCCACAAATGAACTACCACTGCTGTGTTACATACACCTCACCAGAGTTGGGAAGTAACAAAGTGTAAATACTTTGTTACTGTACTTAAGTAGAATTTTCAGGTATCTGTACTTTACTTGAGTATTTATTTTCTGACGACTTTTTATTTTTTCTCCCTAGATTTTTACACAAATATGTCGGCTTTGTTCTCTTTTCTGTTCAGTTTTCAAAACAGGCTTGTTACTTTAGGTTTAAGACATGTGAGGGGAGTTATTATTTCACGGGTTCAACAGATTTGAACCTAAATGGAGGGAACAATAACACATAAAAGTCAGTCCTTACTGGTGTATCCATCATCAGTGCTTATCACACATGAGACGAAAGTGGCAAAAATATATAATTTATGCCTCATTTACTGTAGTATACTCAGATCTTAAAGTGGGCTGGATAATCTGGAATGACTTTCAAATGCGGATGTTTATACTTTGTGGTCGCTGGTACTGCAGAAGTGGAGTGAGCATAAATGGTCTAACTTCTTTAAATGGTAGGTAATTTCAAATTTTTCTAACAGTCTGACAAATATCACCAAACACACACACTGTTTTTGTGCAGTTTGTCACACAATGCGTCTGCTAGCTAAAGGTACAGCTGTTGGATTTCTCAGGGAGAGAAAAGAATGAGATAACTTTCTCAACACAGAAATGGAGAAAGACATAAGAAAGAGAGGACAGGACAGGGAGAAGAGCGATTCTTTTTAAAATGTGCTTCTTTCATGTTGTGAAACCTCTTGGAAAACAAATTGAAGTATACTAACTTTGTATTATCCAAAGTTTCCATGAAAATACTGTACTAGGCAGTTTGGTACAGTTTAGGGAAGGCTAAAGTGGGTAGTTTGCAGTCTTGTGGTGAAGTTTACATATTGTACTATGTTCGACTGGTGTAGAGTAGCTGTAGTGTTCATGGTCAATGTTAGGTTGCGTCAAGGGTAGCAAACATCAATTTAAATTTAAAGTGATGATGCTGATTAGAAGCACTCACTGAATTCTACCTTTATACTAACTTTACAGTGTCTAGGGGTTGGAAATCAGCCATGATAGCTCATGCAACACCTGCTTATAGCTTGTTGAATTCAGTTGGGTAAATCTGCAAAGACCAGTAAACCTCAGCTCAGCAGCAGCCCCTGTCAGCTGATCACAGCCTGTACACTAAGAAAAATCTACTGGAGGTCACAGTACAAATTATTGTGACTATTGTGATTCTCTTCCACACACTGCACCACTATACTCATTTTTCTTTTTAGATGTGGAGGCAGTCACCCATCTACAATGTAGGCAACAGCAAACAAAGCTTGTATTTTAATTTTTTGTAATTCCCTCTGTTTTTCTCTGCTTGTGTTATACATAACAGATGTTCAAGCTGAGTACATTCATTAGAATTAAATTAGAATTTAAGTTTAAATAAAGTTCATATTCCCTCGTATTAATATTATTTTATTATTATTATATTAATATGACATGAGCTTTGGTTAGCTTTGCACAAAAAATAGCTGGTAGAAATGTCCTCCAAAGAGTTAAATTTTACTTTGTACTCTGAGTACTTGTCAGAGCCTGTACTTTTTCACTTATACTTGAGTAAAGAAGTTGAATTAGTACTTCAGCTGGATCAGGTGACCCTGAACCATCTCTTAGTTACGTTGCAATAGGCTTCCCATGATGTACTGAGCATTTCTTCTTCATTCACTTCCTTTCATGCTACACGTGTTTATACACCAGCTGAATTTAATCATTAGTTATTGCTAAACTCTCAGATGGTCATCTGGCTGTTGGGGTTTTCTCTCTAATATTGTAGGGTCTTTACCCTAAAATATAAAGCGCCTTGAGGCGACTGTTCTTGTGATTTGGTGCTATATAAATAAAATTGATCTGAATTGAATTTAACAAGGCTGTTATATTTAAATTAAATATGTTAAATATAAGGGCCTTTGCATTCCTTTATATTCATCCCTTACTTTCACATTACTTTATGCATATCCATCAGGACTATATTCCTAACAATAAATTACTTATTATTAACCAGTCTCTATTCAGTTAAATCCATTCAATTTATTAACCACACTAGGGCAATTTGTTCAAACCAGCCCATAGAAAACATGGAGGAACACAAGATGCATAATCAATCAAGCCAAACACAGATTAAAGTGAAACAAAACCTATTAAAATATATATATAAGAAAGTAAACTTGGCCATGATGGCAACGAGGAGCTGTATATTTAGCCCAATCTCATTCCCAGGGCATCAAATTTTTGTCAGCCACTGGTATGGCTCATGTACACACAAGGTGTCCTTTGGCAGCAAAGCTTGATGCACCTGGTTGTGGCATTAGTGAGACAGATCTGTCACTCTCAACTCATCAGTGTTCTAGGTGCATGATTACTGTTGTAAAGGCCATGTTTTAACCCAAACCATGATATTTTTCTAAACCTATACCATTAGTTTGTAATGCCTAAACCTAACCCAGTTGATTTTTAATATCTAACCTTAACCAAGTAGGTTTTAATGGCTAAACGTAACCAAGCAACATATGTGTTATTAATAACGTATTTAAAAATGATACAAAAGATGTGTGAACATGTGTGACGTGTATGAGTCAAACTTGGGTCTCTGGCATGAAAGTCAGGACAAGTTAATCCTCCCCCACCCCTCCAACCTGTAAATGTAGACTGTTGGCACTGAGTGAACTGATGAAAAGCGGTGTTCAGGGACACGAAATACTGCTGGAAAATTTGTGTTGAGGATTACAAAAATAATTGAAAATGCATGTCCAGCAAGGGGAATTAATAGATTAAAGGTTGTGACTGCCATGAAACCACAGTATTTTGTACCAAAACACACTATTTCTAGGTGAAAGTTGAAATGGATTTTTTGGAGGTAACCCCTGTATTTAGTGAAAGTTTCACTATCTGGGGGGGGGGTCTGAAAAAGGCTTTTGGAGCACAGTGACCTGTCTTCTTCTGGGAAATGTTTGTTTTGGCTCTACAATGGGCCTCAGTGACAGCATAGCTGCTTGTTGATATAAGTGTTATAACAAAAGTAACATATTGTCATACTGTTTTGTTGTGTATTTTGACATAGTGGAGAATTAACAGTTAGATTACCTGTCATGATGCTGAAAAGCTGTACAGCACACGTGGCTCTCCAAACGGCTGCATTGAAGAACCAAGTATTGTTACAACTAATATCATCATTTTATATCATTTTGATGATAGAATCAGAGCTGAGAAGATTTAGAAGAGGTTCAAAGGCAGCAGTCCTTTATGAGGCTGCTATTCACTCTCAGTTTCATTGTACTGGAGTTTTTTAAATCTCACTCTGGTTGAGTGATGGGGAAAGAGAAGAATAATGACTTTCAAAATGTTCCCAAGTGTCTCGTATTCAAAAAGTACAAGGTTGTTGACAGTTGATGAGCTGCAACAGAATGAATCTGGTTATTGATTCCAGGTGGATTATTGAAAAAGCCTAGGGATTAGGGGGTTAAACAAAAAATGCACACAATGTGACTGTTAAGAGTTTGCCGAATAACATAAAAATAGAATTTTGTTATAATACATTATGAGCAGCTCAGATGTTTTGTAAATAAATGCTCCACACCAAAATGTAGTGACCCTTTACTTATCAGCAGTAATGGAAGCCTGCTGTTAGCAGTTGATGAGACTTTGATCCCAAATTGACACTAATGACTTTGAAAACCTGTAGATGGCCCAGCATTTGTCAAAAATTTTGCTAAACCTGAAATTTAAAAACTGTTTTACAGAAAGAAATGTTCTGTCATAGCCACACAAGATTGCAATTTAAAAATGATCCCTTGCTGGTAAGCTAACAAGCTTACACCTCACAATTCAGTCCTGTTTGTCCTGTGTTTCATTCTCTAGTCACCCAGATTAAATTCCATCACCCTACCTCAACTTTTTTCCTATTTTCTAATCAGCTCTCAGTCTACATGTCTGTCATCTTACCCCAGTTATTTCTCTACAGATTCCTGTGACTTTATGTTGTGCTTCTCTTGTCATCCTGCAACCTGTTTGTTGGTATTTTCTGCCACCACTGTGTTCCTGTCTACATTTTTAGTTTAATAAAGAATAGTTCCTGCCTGCCAGCTCCCTTTTGTTAGCATAGCAGTCCCTGTGACAAGATAACAAGTTTAACCAGTTGACTTGGAGGGTATTGGTGATGCCATTTAGTGTTTAAACTGCCAGGTCTTGACATTGTACCCAAAATGCTATCTCTGATCACCCTATTTAGCACTGAAGCATCTTAGTGGTGGTTCATCCCAGTGAGTGGTGAAACACAAAGCAGTTATTTTTGGGGATGTGTCTGAACAATTCGGATCCATGACAGATCCGAACTCACAACTTTACAACTAACCCTAACACTAAATGATCGTGGTAGTGATACCACATGGGACCTTCACACATCTTTAGAGCCCATGGACGGAGCAGTTCTGATGGCACATAAAGCATAGGCATGGGCATAAATGTATTCTTTAGGTTACAAACACACTAGGGAGACCAGGGTGCAACCAAAATATTGCGACTGTGTGACTGTGCAGTCAACTTGCAATCTCCTTGCCTTTGAAATGGTTGCCTTGAAGACAGGGACCAGGTCTGCAACCATTTCTGTACGTCATGATGGCGGACTGACTCCGTCTTATTGCCATTTCATCACTATCAATTTGGGTCAAGCTGTTTGTGATAATATGGGAATTAACTGTGATAAACTGACAAAAACTGCAAATCGCAACTAGGTAATTTCAGTAATTACAAGCACTCCACCAAGAGCTAAACAAATATGGGGTGGCCGTGGGTCAGGTGGTAGAGCGGGTTGTCTACCAATTGGAAAGTCGGTGGTTTGATCCCACATCAAACCGAACATCGAAGTATCCTTGGGAATGATACTGAACCCCCAGTTGCCCCCAGTGCATCCATTGGAGTGTGAGTATGTGCGTGACAAGACAAGACACTTAGGCATAGAAAAAACATTTGTATGAACATGCAAATGACTGAGTGAATGAGGCTTGTAGTAAAAAAGACTTTGAGTGCTCAGTTAGAGTAGAAAAGTGCTATATAAGTACCAGTCCATTTACCAAATTTGGGGGGGCCACTAATGTACTAACAAAAATAATAAAGGGTTACACATGAAGAATCAATTTGTTTTTGATATAAGGGTGATCTCTTCTGATAGAAATTGCTGGTGAGTGTGTGTGGTCCAGAGTACTAAGACTTAGGTGGAGTGCAGGATCCTGAACTGTCCATGCCAGGTGAGTTTTTCTGCATGCTGTGTGAAAATGTAATGTCAATATTACATGTTGTAACATTCAGACATTAATCTAGCACACCAACACAGTCCCATTAACAGCTGCATTTTGACATACAAATGCTATTATATGTGAATATGTTCTATAATAGCACCTGTCAAGGGAAGTAAAAGAAAGAAAGAAACATGAATGTTGCTCTATGGGAGTACACTGCTGTGAAAAGACATGTAGAGATGTTTTCATTGTGTAACTGATCTCTGTGTGGAAATGTAACTAAAAGCCTGAAACACTGGAACCTGTTCTGCTCACTGCGAAAAGGAAAACAAGATGTATTGTTGTATGCGTCTTGTCTCAGGTCCTCCCTCCCTTTGATGCTCCACATTTTCAGTCTGGTTCTGCTCTGTTTCAATAAAATACCAGTATTATTGGGGAGCAGGAATATGTGGGACTTGGCTCTAATCATTCAGAGTGAGGACTGATCAAAGACTTCCACTGCACTCGGTCTTAGCGACAACTATCACACACATATCAGGCGCAAAATAAGACATGCTTTTCAGCATCACATTTAGCACAATTTGCAGTAAATTGTGAGTGAGTCAGTTCAATAAGGAGAGATCATTTGGAAGAACGGAACATGATTTATTGAGATACAGAATTCGATTAATAAGCTATTTGGCAAGTAGACTTCAATGAACCATCATAGCAGAATGGAGCCCCAACAATAATAGATGCTGGTGGTGGTGAAGATGAAGGTTTAGATGAGGCTCTGAATGACCAGGGTGAGATGGGGATGGGAAGGAGGTGGGTTGCAAAATGAAAGTCTGAGATTTAAAGCACACAGAACAGAGGCTGATTGGGTTGCAGAAGGCAGGCAAGAAAATTATTACTAGATTACTTGAGTACTGATGTCAGTATTGAGTTTGACAGCGTGGGAAAGAGGAAGTGATGTAAAGAATAGACTAGCAGCCTAAACACCCAGGAAATGGGCAAATGGGTGATTACAGATCTTCCTTATTGAACTTACGCATAAGCTTCATTTCAAGTTGGACGTTGACTGTTTGGAGGTAGGTCGCCTCCTACCAGGTGACCTGTGAAATCGCTTTACAACCGAAAATGGTTGCTTAGAAGTTGAGGATGCTGCATGCTCAGCCTCAACCAGTTGGACACTACTTGCAATCTGTGGCCGACAGCAAAAAACTTCAATGCAATCACTCGGCAACTGCCAGTTTTTCCTTGTCGCAAGGACTGCAATCCTTTCATCTGTTAAATAAGCATCACTGATGCTGGTGGGAAAAGTAACTGACATAATAGAAGACCAAATGCCAAAGTGGCAATTGCTGGGGGGTATGCCTGAATAATTCTGATCCATGACAGACTCATCTTGCAACTTTAGCCTAACCTTTACTCTGAAGGATCTGCTGCTAACATTTTGATACCTGATAACACATGAGACCCTAAATAATCTTAAGAGTCCATGGTTTGGATGGATGGAGGTGTTCTGGTGGCACATCAAGGACTAAAACCATGGGTAGTGGCATAAATATATTTTCTTCTGGGTAATCTTTCATTTGTTATGTAGCATATTGATCTTACATGCATCAAAGACGCAGGTGGTAAAAATAATTTTCCAGAGTCTGATACGGTGGGCCCCACTCAGGTAAATCAAGGCTCCATTATTCATTAATATTACTGCCAGCCACAGCAGCGAGGGAGCTAATTAACTCATAATGGGCAAATGGCTGTTTTTTGTTAAAACATGACTCAATTCAGAAGTGGATAATCCACACATCAGCTTTGTAAAACTTGGATATCCAGGTTCCTGTCATATACAGCAGAAACACTGTAAATATATTACTGACCAGGGTGCTTGAATAACATAAAATGGTGCATGCCTGGGAGTAATTGTCACATACATGACACAACAGATACATGACTTTAGTTTTCCTAGCATTTGGAAGGTGAGCAATGGTATAATGTCCAATGGTATAATGTCCAAAAAACTGTAAGCAAAACCATTAACCAAGGAATGTTTGGTGTATAGCTACAGTTGAAACTCTAAATAAATGTAAATGGTAAAATGAATGGAGGCGCACCCATTAGAAAGTACATATTAAAGCTAGACCCATATTAACAAGTGGTTTTAATCCAATACATTGTACTCAGCTAATGGGATTATTTTCCATATCATTCAGTTAATTTCACAACACTGTATTATGGCTATACTATGCATGGGATCCTGACATGGGAGCTGTTAGGTTAAACATAAGAGCAGAGACATTAATCTGAAGACTAATTAGCTAATCATTCATGAGCTAGAGGGAAAAGGGGAAGAAGGCTTAACAACAGGGTGTGACCGTGAATGGGCTGCACCGTGGGGTGTGTGTGTGTGTGTGTGTGTGTGTATGTGAGTGTGTGTGTGTGTGTGTGTGTGTGTGT
>VUQI01056057.1:33685-48190 GCA_015106735.1 Paratilapia polleni | reverse complement strand
GCACTGACCCTTTTCTTTATGAAACTCTCTCTGTAGTACCTATAAACTCTTGTACTAATTCCAAGGCCAAAAAAAAAAAAAAAAAAAGAAAACCACACAAAAGAAAAAAAAAAAAAAAAAAAAAAAAAAGCATACCACTCCAGACAAAAAGAAAGTGTGATTCCCCACAACCATATAATCAAGCTATATAAAAGCAGTGGCTTCAGCATTGCAGTCTGCTTAACACCAGATAGATATAATTACAAAACAAAAGCGGCTATGTTTAATGGTTAACTTGTGAAACAAACCACATTGTTTCCAGGGACTTCACAAGAGTGGAAACAATGGTATGCCAGAACAGATAGTTGTAGACACACACAGAGAAGCTTTCAATTTCTATTTCTGATTGTTGGGAATGTTTGTCTTCTTTGTGCGAGTAGAAACAAAAGAGTCGGTTTTGGGTGAGGATCTGGCATATACATTTGGTCCATATGAAAAGAACTGTGGTTCTTTTTAATCACATATGTAATAGGGTATAGAAAACAATCCATATAGCCCATAAAAGTATTACTATTTTACAGATCACAAAATGAAAACAATCTGGTCACACAGTTTTAAATAACATATAAAATATAATATTTTTTAAGAAAGGCTGATGATATCATATTTTTGTCACTACTGACAGCTTTTTTTTTTCTGTAGCCAAAACCTGGTATAGTCTGTGCAATCTCCAGTGTTATTCATAAACTATTTTACCCTAGTCAGACCAACAGAATAACCTAGGTTAAATTCACATCAGGGATCTGGATCAGTGTTGAACATGGGTCACACACAGCCTTACACTCACTAGACACTTTATTAGGCACACCTTGCCAGTACTGGGTTGGATCCCATTTTGCCTTCAGAGCTGCCCTATTTCCTCGTGGCATAGATTCAGCAAGGTGCTGGAAACATTCCTCAGGGATTTTGGTCCATATTGACATGATAGCATCATGGGGATTTGTCAGCAACACATCCGTGTTGCAAATCTCCCGTTCCACCACATCCCAAAGGTGCTCTATTGGATTGAGATCTGGTGACAGTGGAGGCCATTTGAGTACAGTGAACTCACTGTCATGTTCAAGAAAGAGATGATCTGAGCTTTGTGACATGGTGTGTTATCCTGTTGGAAGCAGCCATCAGAAGATGGGTACACTGTGGTCATAAAGGGATGGACATGGTCAGCAACAATACTCAGGTAGGCTGTGGCATTTAAACAATGTTCAATTGGTACGATGGGGCCCAAAGTGTGCCAAGAAAATATCCCTCCACCATTACACCACCAGCAGCAATCTGAACCTTGATACAAGGCAGGATGGATCCATGCTTTCATGTTATTTACACCAAATTCTGACCCTACCATCCAAATGTTTCAGCAGGAATTGAGTATTGTCAGAGCAGGCAATGTTTTTCCAATCACAGGAGTGACACACAGTGTGGTCTTCTGGTGTTGTAGCCCATCTGCTTCAAGGTTTGAAGTGTTGTGTGTTCGGAGATGCGCTTATGCATACCTTGGTTGTAACGAGTGGTTATTTGAGTTACTGTTGCCTTCCTATCAGCTTGAAGCAGTCTGGCCATTCTCAGAATCACAATCAGAATCAAATCTTTATTTTGAACAAAAAAAAAACAAAAAAAACAATTTAAAACAAAAAAAAAACAAAAAAAACAAAAAACAAAAAAAACAAACAAACAAACTAATGAATACGAAATAAAAGAAAGCCATCATATTCACGTAATGAACAAACCATGTCAGTCAAACTCCATAGACTGAAATCCCCCAAAAAATAAAAAAAATACTGATCAATTCTTGTTCCAAAAGGTGTAGGAGGAAGCAAATGCTTATTAATTCCTATCCCTATTTTGCTGGCCATTCTCCTCTGACCTCTGGCTTCAACAAGGCATTTTCACCCAGAGAACTGCTGCTCGCTGGATATTTTCTCTTTTTTCAGACCATCCTCTGTAAACCCTAGAGATGGTTGTGTGGGAAAATCCCAGTAGATCAGCAGTTTCTGAAATACTCAGAGCAGCCCATCTGGCACCAACTACCATGCCACGTTCAAAGTCACTTAAATCACCTTTCTTCCCCATTCTGATGCTCAGTTTGAGCTTCATCCTGACCATGTCTACATGCCCAGATGCACTAAGTTGCTGCCATGTGACTGGCTGATTCGATATTTGCGTTAAAGAGCAGCTGAACAGGTGCACCTAACAAAGTGACCCGGTGTCTAACCCATGAGTCAGGGTTCTGCAATGAGTGACACCACTTCAGCTCTGCTAAACACAAGATCAATAAAGTAAAGAGTAAATAACTCCTGAATACAGCTGAAAACAGTCTCCAATAAATCTTGTTTGTGTAACATTTGCTAAGAACTACAGTGCACAGGTTGAAAAGGATATCACTTATCCTTTCATTAATAATGAAATTATACACATTTATAGATTTGGGTTAACTTTTGGTGAGCAATGAACTGAATCCTACTAATAAATATCATCTGTGTATCAAAAGCCTAATTTAGCTTATTTGTCTGTGGCCACTTAGCATGCTCAGGAACACACAGCAGTTCGCACTGTAAACAATAGCTGCATCCTGTGTTCTGCTGTCAGTTTATGTTGTTGATCGTGAGGATAGTCTTCAGCACTCTATACCTCAGCTGTGCTGGGAGGCTCCAGTGGTTATAAAATACACAGTTCATCTTGGTCTCTCCCATCTTTCAGCCCCTGCAGTACAGGTTCTAAAATACCCACTGCACCATCTACACTTTGCCTCAGTTGGCATTACAGAACACTGACAGCAGCTGTACCTCAAGTCTCTTGCAGTTCTGTTTGGGGTGCTCAGTGCCTCAATATCAAACGATGGGGTAACATTAGTGTCTGCTGATTTCTGCAGTCTGTCTCTTTGGGACACCTCTGTTGTATCTTCTCTTTTGAATATGCTGTACAAGTCTGGTTCTGTGCATCATCACATCTGATACTTTTATCTTGTGAGTTAGAAATGTATTAATACTCAATGTATTGATCAGACTCTGCCGCAGACATTGTAAATTTCAGTCCAAAATCAACAAGTTGTGATAAGAAGTCCAACAACTTGTGAAGAAGTGTAAACAGAACTGAGTTTATAAGCATGTGCAATGACCTCTGGCTTACAGGAACTACTCTCTGAGATAATTAAAGTGATTGCCATTATTAGTGTGTGAAGCTGTTACTAAATAAACTAGTGTGCATGTTTTGCATAATGAAGTAATATGTCCATGAGTACAATGGTGTGGTTCAGCAATGTGTCTCTTGGACAACAATAGAAGTAAATGGCATGGAGGAATAGCCAAAAGAGTCCTTCTGAGTAGTATTAATTCAGTGACTTTTTCCTTTGATTTGCTAAAAATAAAAAAAATATAGAAGATCACCTTCAAGTAGAAACCAAAGGCTGTGTTGCAGATAGGGTAGCTAGGCAGCAGACCAACAGATTTGTTGTTAGAAAAAAACAAACAAAAAAAAGAGATAATAGCACCAGCTGTACTGTTTGACTCTGATTCCAGAAAAAGTCCTTAAAAACTGAACTGACAACAGTTAATCTCACCTGACATGTCTTGTCCATTCTGTAAATCATTACTAAGTTTCAGTGGGTGGTCTTCTAGTTCCACTTCTCACATACTACAGAGTCATCATGCAGAAAGGCTATTTGAAAATTGCACTGGAACAGAAGTAATATGTTTGTCAGTGATACACAGAGACAGCTTAGGAACAATATAGAAAAATGGCCTTAATCTTAACCCTTTCTGTCCGTCCGCTCTGTGCCTGCCACAGCCGACTTTAATCAGAGCTCTTTTCACACAGTGGGAAAGTCAATAACAGCATACAATCAGCAAACAAATTCAGCTATTTTTAAATGGGGCCTCTGCATTCATTTCAGTTGCTGTAATTTGAATTATTCTAGCGTGTAACACTTTAATTGTCTAAGACAAAGACCATGTCAGAGACACAGAAGAACTAGAGGCAGAGGAAGACTTAGAAAGTGGTTTGAAGGCTGTCTCGCTGAGGGCCAGACTGGGAATAATTTGATGAGATAATTACATCTGCACTTTCACAAAGCAACAGCAGGCAGCATTTAGAATCATAGCAAATAAACAACACCATTAGTAATATTAGAAATAGGTGAGAATAGATTAGAAATGATGCACTGTTTAAAAAAGAAAAAAAAAGAAAGGACAAAATTTTACATATTGTGTTTATTAATAACTTACTTACCTCTTCTGTACCCAAACCTAATCAAAAGTGGCATTAGGAATCATATTACAATAATATGCAGCGCTCCTTCTCTACAGTCCTGTGATGTTTCCAACCCTCAGAATATGCTGCTGATTGTGTGAAGTCGAAACCAAGCACTCCCCACTACTGTGATTCTCATTGAGGGAGCCTCCCAGTAGGAATGTGAGGTTTGGCCTGACTTCATTAATTCTGACTGGTATGTTGATCTTGGCACCGACCACACAAGATGCCCCGCTAGCAAAGCTCCACTAAAACTATGGCTGCTGCTTTCTGATGCTTTCTGTTTTGGAGTCTTGGCACTACTAAATGTTGTGTATGAAACTGTTTTAACTACAGTGTAGAATATTATATACTGGATATTTGTTACACATGATTTGTTGATGATGAAATCCTGCATAGATACACAACCCCCAGCCGGTTACTCACGTATCATGTGGAAGATACCATCACAGGCGCTGATGTGGGAAAGAAAGGCATTTCCCAGGCCTTGGCCAGCATGGGCACCTTTCACCAGGCCAGCGATGTCAACAACATTAAGGAAGGCTGGGATTTTGCTGAAGTCCAAGAAGCAAAAAAATGTTAAAAATCAGATATTAAAGATGAAATGGAGAGAAGTCAGTTTTCAATGCAATGTGAAGCACACTCAGGTTAAAAGAGATCAAGCTGAACTCAAGGGTGGGTTTCTAGGTTGATATGTTGCTGTTTTGTACTGCATTATAATATAAAGTGTTGTGAAAACTGAATGTTGCCTACATTGGGCAGACAAAATATCAGAGATTATAATAAATACAATGTTATTCGAGTCAGCCTACAAAAAATAAAAACAAAGCAGTCTCTAGGCAACATTTCAAAGAAAAGAACTGCTGTTATGCTATATTTTACATTTTCAACAATTACAGTACTGTTCAAAAGTCTTAAGCCACCCCTCATTTCTGTATATTTTGCTTCCGAAGAGTCGGACTTTCTTGTAATTTTTTAAAAGTGGTGTTGAGGCTTTCTGAAGGTCTTTCAAGGTTTTTCTTTGGACATTGGCTGTTTCTTCACTCATTTTGAGTCCAGTCCTTGTACCTGACCATTTTCAGAGGAATGTTTTTTTGTTTGTTAAGCCACTTAACACTGACCTATGAATCATTCAAGCATAAAAAAAGGCACCTAACTCAAGGGATGAACCAGTACTGTGTCAACACATTACAACATAGCAAAGAACCAGTTTTAAATTGTTTCGTTAAGCACTTTGTTACTAGCAGCATGTTGTTAAAAACACATCATTTGTTCTATGAATTCCAAAGATAACACAGTTTGACAGGCATAAACAGTATTCTTTCACCAACAAGATGATTCCCAAAGAGCTATTAGCCGAAAACGTGCTATATCTCAGCATGGTGTGCAGTGTGTCCTTAAACAAATCTGAGCAAACTGGACAAGTGGAGGGCAAAGAAGGAGTGACAGGCTGAAAAAACTATCTACGGCAGATGAACAGGATCTGAAAGTCATGTCCTTAAGAAAGAATCCAGCAAAGACCTGACACAGAACCTGAGAGATGCATCTGGCCCTTCAGTTGATCCATCTACTGTTTGCTGAAGCTTGATCAGAAATTATCTCAGTGGAAGGGTGGCTGTCAAGAAGCCATTCTTAAGGAAGGGAAACAGGGAGAAAAGGCTGAGGTAAATTACACAAGAACTGGACTGTAAATCAGTGGCAACAGGTCTTATGGAGTGATGAATCCAAATTTGAAATTTTTGTTTCAAATCATCATCAACATGTATGGAGGAGGTCAGGAGAGAAGTACAACAGTGAGTGTCTACAGCCATTTGCAAAACATGGTGGAGGCTCTGTCATGGTTTGGGGCTGCATTTCAGGCAGTGGTGTTGGAGATCTTGTTAAAATTGATGGAATTATGAATGCAGAAAAGTACAGTCAGATTTTGATCCACCATGCTGTACCATCTGGAAAGCATCGGATTAGCAGTAGCTTCATTTTTCAGCATGACAATGATCCCAAACACACTGCCAGTGCAGTAAAATCACACCTGACCAGAAAAACACAGTGGAACACTATCAGTCATGGATTGGCCTCCCCAGAGCCCGGACCTCCATATTATTGAAGCAGTGTGGGATCATTGTGACAGAGAACAGAACAAAAGGCAGCCAACATCCAAAGAAGAGCTTTGAATGTCCTTCAAGAAGCCTGGAGAACTATTAAACTAACTTGACTTTCCCTACTAACTGAAGACTACTTGAAGAAATTACAAGAAAGCTTGAATAAGAGAGTTCAGGCTGTGTTGAAGAATAAAGGTGGTCATACCAAATATTGACTTTCAAGCTTGTTAGAATTGTACAAACTCTGTTTTTGCCTTAGATACTATATTTCCATTTATGTTTGCACATGTTTCAATAAACTGTTGCAAAATATAAAGAAATGAGGGGTGGCTCATGACTTTTCCACAGTACCATAAATGAAAATAAAAGCAACAACAAACCCTTTTTAGGGACCACACAGGTGTATTAATGATGGCTATATTTTGCTTATTGAAGGTCCAGCTTTTGGGTATCCCAGTGTTCACTGTCATGGCTTACTGGGATACTTAAAGTTTCCTTCCTTGCTTCACTTTTGGCAAATATTACTACGACAGGACTAAATATAAGATTTTTAAGAACTATTTTTAGTTGCAGATTAATACATGGTATTTAGCTGATTAGAGGTTTATGGTAGCAGAATGGCTCACTGATGTGTTTATTCTAGTTTGGACAACAGTACTGGTCTATGGCATAGAAAAATAAAATACATCAGGCTTTGGATACACTGGTAATAATTTTCAGAATCAATTCAGTGCGTATATGATCTTTTTATTGATTTTTTAAAATAAGAAACATGCAGAATATCACCAGCCTTACCTTGTGAGAGGTCAGGAGGTTTATTTGTGTAGTTAGTGGTAAAATTATTAATAAAAAAGAAGTGTAATCTATGCATATGGTTATAGTATATCTCATATACCACATAGCACAAAAAAACACAATTTAACCTGCTTAAGCAGCTTCTGTACATATGTATGATAACCAGGTGATGGAAGATGCTTTAGCCTTTCTTTAAAAGAAGCAGAGCAACAATCTAAAAGCTCACAGCTACGTGTCAACAACATTGGTATATGTTTTCTCATACCTATAGCAAGGGGACTGTCAGAGCCTACAGATCTGAAGTGTGAATAATACAGGAACGATGAGACCTCATACCTGGCAGGTTTATGGAATTGGCAGAGGAAATCATAGCGTTCATCTGGAATGGGCACTCTGCTTTCATTTGGGTCAATGGTGCAGAAGGGGAAATTTTCAGCCGCAGCCTGACTCTTTGTCAGCACGTTGAAAAAGGTTGACTTCCTGAAAATAAAAACAGCAGTGAGGTCATGACATCTAAAAGCGCTGCTGTGTAGGGTCTGGTGGTTCAATAGCATGATCCTAAAACACTTCAGTTATTTATGCAAAATTAAGTTGTTGTTTTTTTCACACAAGGCAGAAAAGGTTATTATAATGGACTGAATATTTGAGCTCTTGAATGTAAAATACTCTGTAAAATACTACGTCAATTACAAGGTTAGATAATCCCATAATAGATCTATTGTAAATGGATTCGACTGGCTGTTTGAACAGGATTCACAAAATACAACCTCACGTTGTGATCACAGAGAGATTTATTTTCTATGGCACAAGCAGCTCAAGTGTACTTCAAAATCTACAGACAACGGTAAGTGTCTAAGAGTAATGATGGCATGGCGGTTACCTATAATCCAGGACTTTCCTTCTTTATCCCCTCACTCAGTGCTTCACATTGAAATTATTGTTTGTTAAGTCCTATAGGCATGAAATTGCTTGAGACTGCTAAAGTGTATGTATTAATTCCTTATATAAAGCTAGATTGATTCTCTAACATACTTGAAGCCTGTCCTGGGTCACCTTGGGTAAAAAAGAAAAGTAATTCACAGTAACACTGCCACAACTTTCAGGTGTAGACTTTTAATTCTTAATATAGAGAATTGCTCGGCAAAGCACTTACATACTGCAGTGCAAATCTGAGGGCAATATGATGATAAGTAGTAAGGAAAGATTTGTAGTTTGCAGCCAGACTTTCGACCAGTGTTTTTTCAGCAGGTGGATTGTGGAATAAATAGGATGTCAAGCAATGTAGCTATGAAATCGTGTTTTTAACTAAGGGTGAGAAAAACCAACGTAAAAAATTCAGCAAATCAAACATATGGCTTAAACTGCCTCTTCTATTGAGCAAAAAGTAGTGACTTACTAACATGAGTGAGGGTAGCCTTGCTGGATTATTATTATGAGGCATGTTCTCTTAATCAAGATAACACATATAGCTGATATTCCAATTAAACAATGCCCTAATTGTGAGCTACAGTAAGGAGATTAAGGGAGGTTTATCTTCTGGTAAATATGAAGTTAAAGATGTAGTTTGTCACTTTCACATATAAATGCCAGTTACATTCACGTCCTTGCCAACAGTGCATCCAACAATGCTTATGAAGCCCATCAACGACAGGTAAGTCCCTCTGTATGCCGCAGTATATTGGAGTTTTAAATCTGGAGCTCATTTTCCAGGTTGAACAGTATGTTTCCTTGAACTGATGCCAAGTGGAGTGCAATGGGCTTTGAGGTATGTTTTCTCCCATTTGCTGGGTGCGTAAGAAGTGTTACCCAGCAGTAAAGTGTATCTAAAATCCACACATTGGATCAGCTGTCATGGGTTCAGTGTTCATTTAACCTAAAAAGGTGTTCAATGCACCACTGTTTCCATTTAAATAAACAATTTCCTACATATTGTTGGTGCCAATTGCAGCCCTAGTTTCTGTGGTGCATTTTGAGTCAACCGGCATCTGGTTTGCTGTAGAGGGGAGCGCGCAATGGAGGCTACACTAACTAGGATTGTGGCGGAAAACCTAGCAAGTGTCAAAGAAAAGTTTCTGGTAAATGTCCTGAAGAAGGATTCAAGTTTAAAAAGAATATAACTAATGGTGAGAACAAACATCACAAGGATGCACCAACAGTGTTTGTGTAATTCCTTCACTGCCAGAAGAGTAGACAAAAGACATACACATTTTAGTAGACTTACTGATTTCATTGGGGGTCAGAGGGCAGGGTTTGCTATCTAGTATATAGTGAGATAACAATAACAGTAACTTTATGTTTTGAGCAAATGTAAATTTGCTGTATCTCAAATATTCATGTTTCTGCAGAATCTACATGCTTCTAATACTGGATGCTTGGACTAACAGCGGGTCATGTTAGAAATTATGACTCTCAAGATAGTTTACTAGCCTCTTGTTCTGTTTGAATGCCTTGTTAATCTTAATAATCTTGGTTAGCCTCATGCAAACTGTCTAATTCAGCATCACACTGGCACTGTTAGACACATGCATCCACTCTGTATGTAAAAAGAGCTGAAATAGTTTATATAAGACAAACATACAAATCTGATGAAAATCTACAAGATAGAGGACAATGCCTTTTAATCACTTTAAGCTGTCAAATGGAGTGATGCATAAGGCAAAAGGCAGGTACCCTGTATTGGTAGCATAAAGGAAGTGGAGATTTTAGGCAGACCATATAGTGTGTCTCTGTAAGACTTAACAGACAAGAATAAACTTTTTTCTGGACTATGAGCAGGAGAATGGCAGTAAACACTGTGAGCATGTGCTGTGGTCTAAGTGTAGGAATAGCTGAAAGGCTGGCTGAATCACACTCTCAAGTTTCCCATGTGTGAAGAATGATCAGTTACGCCCAACTAACAGCTGGCTGGCATCTGAACATAGTTCATTCAGGAAGAAACCATAGGAGGGTTGACAAGTTGTACTTTGACATAAACGTGGTATGGCAGGCCACAACCTCAGTGAGTTCTACTTCTTAACCCAGGAAGACATTGTGGTTTTGCTGGGGTAAGAAATGAAAACATTGGGCACTAGAGAGTGAGATGGTGTGCAATAATCTTCAAAACAGCTACCAATACACACCACATGTGAACAAACGGCTGTAGAAAACCGGGTCTGTTAAAATATTTTCTCCCACTAGTAATAACCAGTATCTGAAAGCATAATAAATAAGTGTCTCCTAAAAGAAATTGCCCTCAGCTTGTCTACAGTGTAACTGAAACAATACAACTGACTTTAATTTTATTAATTACAATACAGAGACTGGATAACATTTCCACATCATGCCTTTATGTCCTTCCAAAACCCACTGGTTTTCCAAAACTTTCTAAACTGCTTGAAAACAACTGCTTGAAAATTCCTGGAAAAAAAAGATGTTTTATGGAGTGGCAAAGTGATGAGAACATGACAGCTAAAAAGAACTTGATGTATCACTGTAGCCCTTCCTGTAACTCAAAGGGGCCTACAGGGAAGTCATGTAGGGTCTGTACTGTTATTACGCTATGTCACGGATGTTGCTGAAGGTCTTAGTAGATGCTGACAAAAAGGATTTGTCTGACCAGGTGTGACATGGAAACATTATGTCAGCCTTTTGACTCACAAATTGCCTGAGATGTGAATGTGTTAGTGTATCCCTGTGATGCACCCTGAGTTTTGACCAGTGTGTGCTTTGCAGAGTGATATGCAGGCATTCAAAATAAACAAATAAACTGAGTTTGTTAATGCTTTTCATTCATTCATTAAAAGGACAGAAACAATAGTGGATAGTAGGAAGAATGAAGGTTAATTTTTGCATGCTGCCATTCAGCTTGACTCAAATGTAGATAGATATTGATATACTCCCACTCGAAAGATATCACACAGACTTAAACTCCTATTTTCTGTAAATAACAAGCGCTGGTTTAATAATAATGTTCAACATTCGTAAATTCAGAGATTGAGGATACAAAATGCATGCAACTTTAGCCTTTTTTTTAAAACACTGTGGGTTTTTATGAGCTGCAGATGCTCGATGCCTCAGGTCTACACTCTACCCCATGACACTTTTCTGGTGTAACATTCAAAAAGGAAAAAATAGTAACGTTTGAAGCTTTTCTAAAAAGATGGGTAGCTCAGAGAGAGGGTTAAGATGCATGCACGGAAAGACCTGATTTGAAAACCTCTTGTGGAGTTTGATCCTTGCTAGTAGGGACACATGTGGCTCCAGGAATTTAAGAGCTTTTCAAACATTGTTGTGGTTATTAAGGAACACAGCAACATTTCCCACAGTTTTCCGAGGAGCAGGTCTTGCTGGCACACAGATTTAAAATCACGTACATTACATTTTTTTAATCAGCATGTAGCGTGGCATGCAAAGGGTGGAAAACGAAGAAACTCGCGCCAAAAACTTATAAATAGAGTTAGAAGTTGTCTGCACTTGTCATGCATATATTCATATTTCTAGGACCACAGAAGGCAGTTGTAGTTCAAAAGTACACAGGGCACACGAATCGTAGTGAGAAGCCCATCCTATCTGTATAAATAGGACTTTACTCACCCAACATTGGGCAGGCCGACAATTCCTACTTTCAGCGAGGTGCCAAACCTTCCAATCAATGGTGGAGGCTTCGGTGCATCAACTCCCTTGCCCTAATCAAGACAATGTGGAAATGCATGGAGTCAAAAAAGCACTTGTCATTACACAATCTACTGTGTATTCTACAGTGTATGCTCAGTTTTGTTTTTGTTTTTTGTTGAATAGATGTTTAACAAAACACACCTTTTTTGGAGCCATTTCTCACACGATAAGATCGCACTGAATTCCACAACAGCTATAAGAAAAGCTCATTCATTGAAAGAAAAATGGGCTAAACTAAGTCCTCAAATGTAACCAGTCGACTACACTTTGAGTAGATCGCTCCCTGCGCTTAAAATAGAACATGCAGCCCCTGGAAATGAAAGTTGACACTGTAAGCTGGCAAGCTGACCTGCACCTCCAAATTTAGCTGTCGATAATATTGATGCAGGTTGATGAGCTCCTATAAGATCAACCCTACATAGTGCTGAAGAAAAGTGGGTACTAAAAGCATAGTTTACTCAGAGGCTTGACTGTATTGTCTGATTAAAAAAAAAAAAAAATGTATTAACATTTCAGTCACCAGTCTTGGTGCTTGTCAAACTTGGGACTTCCACAAGTTGCGTGTCAGTGCTCAGAGGTTGGAGCAAATTTGCCATGTCCCCTTGTTTTATAGATTATTACCTACCTACAGATATAAACCCTGATTCCCTGATTGTCAAGTGGTTAATTTCACAATGCACCTTATGTTGCTTCTTTTCTGTCTGGTCTCTGTTAAGCTGCCACCAATAAAAGAATAAGAATTCATGGGAATTGGCAAATGAAATGCATACAATATATATAACACAGTATTTTCATTTTTACAATAAACCCCCAAAATAATAATAAAATGAAGAAGACATACTTAGTGAAAGCATCTTGCCAAAATTAACATATTTATGCCCATTTTCTTCAATTCACTGGGCTTCCTCTGATATTGTGATCCAAGTAGAATTGCCAGATAAAAATGTACAGCTTCAGCACCACAGAAATAAAGTATAACATCCTTTTCACTCATAGTTTACACTCCAACCCCCTTTGAGAGAAACAGGTGTAGCCACATGAGCACACGAAATTACAACAATTAGTTAAACATCCTCAAATAAACTTCCCGCTGCAGAAATACAAATTAAAGCACACAGGGGCACAACCAAAAACCATTGCCCCATCCAGCAGCCTGTCTAGTTTAACATGCAGAAAATGAGGCTCTAATAATCTGGATTTGAGGCAAGTGAGGCTGGCTTTGTAGAAAGAATTTAAATGAATAGGTCTGAATTAATCATTTATCTTTTGTTGATGGATGCACCCCCACTTAGACTCATCACAATAGACGCAGAGCGTTTTGTTCGACCAAATAAATCATTCCCATTGTTTAAGGTACATTGATCAATCTAATGGCTTGTAATAGGCTCCTAATTGCCACAGAGAAGTGCTCACGAATGGAGTCCAGAATTACAGATTCAACTCAGAATTTTCTTTGAATGACAAGGAAAGATCATGTTCTCCCCTCTTGTCCCAAATAAACATCCTCTGAAAAATCACCCATATTTTATCAGCCTGGGTTAGTGTAACTAACACAAACATGTCTTTACTGATATATTTTAATAAAAAAAAATATATGTAGGCAACATTTATCAGTGCATGAGGGTCTTGTGATTCCTGTACACATTTCTTTGTTAGGACCAAAAATTACTCCAATGTGAACGGTCACACTGTTCATTATTATAATGGTTATAATACTGAAAAAAATAATCATACAAGAACAAGCAAAACACACTTTAATATAACTATATTATTAATCACAAACAAAAATGGTGACATTATTTTTTAATGAAATAATAATAATGTGATATGAATTGTATGGTGAAGATATTCTCCGATAAAGAAATCATACTGAAAAAGAAACGCTTACATTAAATTTCATCTAATGCTCGAATTAATTTAACTTCTTTAGCAACAATAAACTGTGGTTATGTAGAATAAACGCTTAATACTGTTAACAGCACTCTGCCAAATTGTCATGATTGCAAAAATGATTCCATTTTCTTGGCAGCGCCAAGTAGTCTGTTTGATGAGACTGATTTTTATTCACCCTTCCAAAGGTGGAGCTTTAAAGAAAGAAAAAAAAAAAGAAGAGTATTTGAACAAATTGCGCCTGTGTTTACTGGCAGCATTCATACTCTATAATAGAGCATTATTTACCCGTTTTGAATACTGTAATGCACATCTTTCGGTCAAGCCTTTCTCTGGAAAATTGCTTTAACTTTTAAAGGGATGATGATTCACATCAGAGCAGGTCAATTTTACATTATGCCATTATCCTTGAGCGTTTTAACAAGCTATGAAACATGCGGGTTTATTGAATTGTTATATTCAAAGGGAGAAAAATAAAACTCTCGACTTTCGAAAAATTGGCCAAACGCGGCATCCTCTTCATTGTCCGCAATTTAATTAAATGTGCGATTGTGCTGGCGTTAAAATTTATTTCTCAGCTACAATAAAGACATCGTGTTAATAAATCGCTTTAATGGAGATGACTGGCGGCCTTGCAGCAGGTATTCCCTGGATGCTGAAACTTTTTTCCGACTATAAAATACTTGTCTTTTAAAACAGATCTGCTGCTTTCGCTCATAAGGCGAGCTGTCATTTTTAATTAACCCCTCACCTGCGATCCCCCAACAAGTAGGGGGGGGGGGGGGGG
>VUQI01056056.1:25773-40631 GCA_015106735.1 Paratilapia polleni | reverse complement strand
GCTTGACACTTTCTAACAGTCCCCATTGTTTACAAAGACAAGCAGGCCATCGTAGGTGTGAGGTGGGACAGCAGGTTTCAGGAAAAAACTCTGTGCTATAGTGTACTCCACCTTCTCCATACCTGGATGGGACGGACAGACAGACACACACACACACACACACACACACACACAGAAAACTCAAAAACACTTGTAGCAGCTTTTGGTTTTTGACTAAATTAAACTGTTTTGGATTTTAAATAAATAGTCAAATAAAATTCATCACAAAATATTGCAGATGTTCCATTAAGATGTATATTTAAATGCAATAGTTTATTAACATTTTAAAGAGGTAGCTTGAAAACTCGATAAGTAGGGACAAAGCACATTTCTCAAATCATCTACAGTTCATAATATAAGCTAAATAAAAGATATTTTACATAAAAAAATTAATATGGAAATTCCCACAGTATATTGTACAGTGAGTTTACAGATTTCTTTTTCTTAAAAAGTGTATATCTAAAGACATAAATATTTGAAAAGGGTTGGGGACCCCCCCCCCCCCCTTTTTTTTTTGGTAAACCATGCAGTGTTAGGCTTGTTATTCTTTCTGAATTGATAAAATATTTGTGAATTTACATGTTTTCTTTGCTATATTTGCATTTGCAAAACTAAGATGACTTGCTTTTAAAAGGATTACCACATATCAATGAGAGGATGCATTTGATGCTTTTCTTTTATTTATTTTTTACTGGAATTGTTTAAAAAAATTAATGCATATATTATTGTTTGCTAAAACTGGCAGGTCCTTTTAAATTTACAGATTAATTTTTCAGGGTTGAATTTAGGCCATATACTTCAAGAAAAATTTTATGATTGTTTTCAATGTAATTTAAGCACTATAAATTCATTAGTAATGGCAGTAGAATTATAAGTAGATTCACAGTTACTGTTAAATTCTTAATCTTTTTAAATCATCACATCACAATTTAAAGGGTAAGCAGAATCTCACATTATCATTCCATATGACATAGACAATTGGAGAAAAAGCAATAAGAATGTTATCAATCAACAACAATGTCACAACAATCTTGTGACAGTATTCAACTACCTATTACTGTGTTTGGTGCTCACAAATGAGCCAAACCATCTTCTGCTTTGGTATAACAGCTAAGAAAAAAGTTAGCAACTGGACCATGAGTTAATATTTTGTCAAACTAGCCATTCCAAGGTCAAGAATAAATATTCATGTTTGGCTTGTTTTGAACTGAACCCAGCCTGGAAAGGAAATGAGAGCAGGAGACAAAAGATTGATGTCAAGTCAGACAGTTTACAGTGGCTTTAGAGGAAGCCACAGAAACAATCACATCGTCCAACTGAATAAAATGTATTCATTCCCACATTGTAGCTTATAAGCAGCATCTGTTTTAATGATGAAAGGGTACAGTCAATCTGTTATCTCAGTTCATGGTTCAACCACTATTTTACATGAATTCTTCAGCGAATCAGCATCATTTGCCATGCAACCCAGAAACCATAGCAGAAACAATAAAACGTTACCCCAATGGCCTATATCTCTTGTGTACCTTTTGTGTGTTGTTCATTATAAAGTGCTAAAAGACCCAGAGAGAATACAGTGAGTGGACTATTATGTGTTGCACTCACCACAGTGCGACAGTACTTGTAAAACTACTGTAAGTACTTGTAAAAGTACAGTGCTTCAGAACTTTTTGGTTGGGTAGAGATGTTAATCTAAGTGGCAAAAAGAAAAGTGGTGGAATCCTGGACACATTACTGTGAACATTTCTGGGCCTGGATATTGAACTGAAAGCTGTTGGGTTGCTTCCATATTACTGTACTTGAAGACAGAATTTGCCTCTAGAGAAAACAAAGTACTACACTTACTGTATGCAAATTCTGCAAATGCATACAGTTCCACTGCTCATTCACATATCTGCACATATACTCATGTCAGCAATATTTCCATTAACAGCTCACTTTTTTAATCAGCTTAATAATAATAATAATAATAAAATATCAATAATTAATTGCATACACATCATAAAGGCAATGATTGTACCCAGTAGTCTTTGTTTTCATAAAACAGTGTCTTTTTCCATGTGTGGCCTTGGATGCAAATTTGTTTTTGGACAGTAAGCAACTGAAAGATGGTAAAATTGAAGACAATATCTACAAACTCATACAAATTAAAAGTGTAAAAGGGAATCTCACATTTTTAAAATTCATTTAAAGAGGAAACAAAGACCATCAAATCATTATACATCAACAAAACAAGATCAATGACTGAAATGCTATAAATCAGTTTCAGTACATAACCAGGTGTCATTTTTTTAATCTTGTTTAAGACATGCATAACTGTAGGTTGAAACTGAATAAACTACATGCGGTCATTGTGTTTAATTATTTAATTACAATTAGCTGAATCTATATCCTGGCGATTAAAATAACTTTTCACATACTTTCAGTCCCTGATCCTAAAAGTTACAACAGAAAATCACTCACAAACACAGATATTGCAAGTACAATTTCATAAATCAACACAAAAAGAAGGAACCCACTTACTATGAGGTGACAGTGCCACGTTGCCGCCCCAAAGCCTACACCTTTTCATTGTATTTTTCACCTTTGTTTAGTGTTCTTTACATTTTAGCTAATTCATTCTTTGCATTTATTTAATGCTATGATCATGTTATTTATTTATTTATGTTTACATTGTTTTGGAAAATGTAATTAATATTACAAAATGCATAATTATTGTTATTCATTTTAAAGACGTTTTTAAATTTTCTCCAGGCCATCATCATTTTTGTGTACGCACTGCCTGAAGCACTTCTTAATTTGATCACAGAGTACAAACAAATTCAGGTAAGAAAATACTGATGAATCACATTTGTGCATGCACACGGTTTATAAATGGCCCAATGAGTGCTGCATTTTTGTCCCTCCAGCTCTTCAACCTCCTCTTACAAACTGTGTGAACTGGAAAAACAGGAATGGAAAAGCCTCTCTTGGACTGTAACAAAAAATGAGCTGCCTTAGGGCAGTTGGGAGGGTTAATGGGCTCTATATCAAATCAGGCAGTGTAGCCTTCCTTTGAATCACTGAACTGTATTGTAACATGATGACATTTTGGTTTTAGAAGACAGAAAAACTCACTGATATTGATGTACAACATCAATGAACTGCTGGTTCATTGGGGGTTGAAACAAACATAACAAATGAAAGAGTTTACCAAGTGCACATCGTTTTTTTTTTTATAATTACAAAAATTTGGTTCTAAAATCTAATTTTTGAACTTCAAGACACCAACACTCACATGAGCATAAATTAGTCACAGTACAGGCAAATCATGGGTTTTTAGCAATGCTTTTAGAATTGACAAGAGCCGAGTAAAGCAGTTTGTGATACTGCAGTACTCAGTGTTTTTTCATCGAGTCAAGGACACGGAGAATGTGCAGGAAGAGGTTGACAATGTCCAGGTAGAGGTTAATGGAGGCCAAGATGTGCTCTTCAGGAGAGAGCTGTTTCATCAGCAGGCTGGTATCATAGATGATGAAGCCACAGAAGACCAAGGCCCCAGCTCCAGCCAGGACCAGATCTGTACTGTCACTGTGGAAGAAGAGCTGTACAAAGAACAGAGCATAAAGGGGGTTCAAGGCTGAATAAGTGTGTTATAAGAGGAAAAAAGAGCAGAGCAGGGGCAAAGGCTATTTCAGAAGTTGGTATTGTAGTCCTCTACACTAAAAGGCCACAAGTATAGGGACAATGTTGTTCAACAACCTCCACTAGGCCAAGTAAAAGACCAATTTTGCTGTCATTTTAACTCTTCATAGTAAGGAAATCACAGGTGTATCAACAATGATTGCATTTCACTCTATGGAGGTCCTGTGTTGTTGCCCAATTGTCACAGCTTACTGGTAAATGTAATTCCACCTGTTATTCCCCTACTGTGACCTGTCAAATGTTTACTATGAAAAAAGTCAATGTCAAACATTATAACACTCTAACTGAACTAATTTCATTCATTCCTTTACAATAGTACATGCCCATGCCCATGTCCCGTTATATCATATACAGTGCTTAACAAATTTATTAGACCACCTGTCATAATAACAAGAAAGACCATCCAGCATCATGAAGTGCTTTAATGTGGACTCTTTCCTTTTTAGTGAGTTATCGACGTTTTACCATTTTGAATAGGAATGAGGAATTTCAAACTGAATTCATGTTTTTTTTTTTATACCCAAATTTGAGCCAGCACACTGGACTTCTCTGAGAAGCCAGAAATTAATCAAGCACAACAGTCAACCACTACAACAAATTTTTCTGTTCAGGCATGCAAGTAAATCACTGTCATTTGGCATCTTAATCAAAAAAATAGCAATCTGCTTTACTATTTTTTTCTGCTTTTCTGTAAAACAGTAAATTAGAAAATTCATGGATAACGTTAATTATATTTTAGCATTAAAAATATATTATACTGGTGGATTAGCCATTACAGAAACATAATTCTGGTAATTACCAATACTGTTAATTTAGAGCAGCTGTGGCATAAACCTTACATTGGGTGATGGTCTCTGTAAATGGGTTTTATTTTACAAACCCAATTCTGAAAAAGCTGGGACACTGTGTAAAATGTAAATAAAAACAGAATGCAATGATTTGCAAATCTCATAAACCCATATTTTATTCCCAATAGAACACAGAAAACATAACATTTTAATCTGAAAAAAATTTACCATTTTAAGAAAAATAATAGCTCATTTTGAATTTGATGGCAGCAACATGTCCCAAAAAACTTGTGTAGCATTCCCACTTCTTTTAACAACAGTCCATAAACGTCTGGGAACTGAGGAAACCAGCTGTTGGACTTTTGGGAGAGGAATGCTGTCCAATTCTTGTCTGATATAGATTCTAGCTGCTCAACAGTCCTGGGTCTTCTTTGTCGTATGTTTTGTTTCACAAAGCGCCAAATGTTTTCAATTGGTGAAAGGCCTGGACTGCAGGCAGACCAGTTCAGCACCTGGACTCTTCTACTACGAAGTCATGCTGTTGTAATAGCTGTAGTATGCAGTTTAGCATTGTCTTGCTGAAATATGCAAGGTCTTCCCGGAAAAAGGTGTCCTCTAGATGGGAGCATACGTTGCTCTAAAACCTGAATATACATTTTAGCAGTGATGTTGGCTTTCCAGATGTGCAAGCTGCCAATTCCACACGCACTAATGCACTCCCATAACATCAGAGATGCAGGCTTTTTAACTGAGCGCTGATAACAAGCTAGATGGTCCCTCTCCTCTTTAATCTGGAGGATGCAGCTTCCATGTTTTCCAAAAGAATTAAACATTTAGATTCATCTGACCACAGAAGTTTTCCACTTTACCTTAGTCCATTTTAAATGGGCTTTGGCCCAGAGAAGACAGCTGTGTTTCTGGATCATGTTCACATATGGCTTCTTCTCTGCATGATAGAGCTTTAACCTGCATTTGTGGATGGCACGGTGAATTGTGTTCACAGACAATGATTTCTGGAAGTGTTCCTGAGCCCAATGCAGAGTATTAGCTAGTTAAATTATGAAAAAAAAAAAAAATTCCAGCAGTCCTGTAAAATCCCATATTTGAGTACACACTAATAAAAAACTTCACATCGCAAAAGACAACTAGTGACAATTTCTGTATGGTATATAGCTGAATTTCACAATACTGGATTGAGGAAATATGACAAGTTGTACCACAAGAACAAAAATATCAGTAGATAGTCTAATCCAAATAGAACAAAATCCAGGAGTTTCCAAATGGTACTCTAATTCTAACTGAGAAAATAATTCTGTTAAATATGTGCATATTTTACATTTTCTACCTACTGTTTTGAGACCTGCTGACCTGGAAGGGTCTGACAATTCAGGTAAAGCTTAAAATATACTAAGAGGGCATTAAAAACTCAACAAGTACTGATGTAAAATGCTTCAAACATAAAAATAAATATAGGAAAACAAATAAGAGTAATAAAAAAGGATTAGTAGCTCATTTCACGTGAAACCGAGTTGTCATGTCCACATTGTATCCACGTGGTGTATGAAAATGCTACATTGTTGTGTTTTTAATACCTCTTAGTATATTTTAAATTTAACCTGAATTGTCAGACCCTTCCAGGGCAGCAGGTCTCGAAACTTGGTCTCGAAAATGTAAACTATGCACATATTTAACAAAATTATTTTCTCAGTTGGAATTAGAGCACCATCTGGAAACTCCTGGATTTTGTTCTATTTGGATTAGACTATCCACTGATATTTTTGTTTCTGTGGTACAACATGTCATATTTGCTCAATCCAGCATGAAAGTTGAACAAAATTGCATTTTCTTCATTTTTGTGACTAAGAATTTCATGTTAAAAAGTATTCCATGTGTTTTATTTTTGCATTATTGTGAAATATAATTATATACCATTCAGAAATTGTCACTAGTTGTCTTTTGCAATGTGAAGTTGCCAGTTAATCAAATTTGTTGCAAAATGTTCCTCCTGCTGTTTCCTTTTAGTACCACTTACTTTTCCAGCCTTTTGTTGCCCTCTCCCAACTTTTTTGAGATGTGTTGCTGCCATCAAATTCAAAATGAGCTAATATTATTCTTAAAATGGTACATTTTCTCAGTTTGAACATTTGATATGTTTTCTATGTTCTACTTGAATAAAATATGCAAATAATTGCATTCTGTTTTCTTTATATTTTACACAGGTTCCCAAGTTTTTTGGAAGTGGGTTTGTAGTTGTACCGTTTATTTATTTTTTTTCTTAAACTCCTGAGTTAACAGAGTAAAGTAGTTCATTCAAAAGTTAAGCGCATGGTGCCGCCACTGTTGTCTTTCCCTCCAGTCCCAGGTCTCACGATACTCACAGGATTCTCACTGTGTTTCATGCAGCCCCTCCATAAATGTTAATTTAGTCTGTTGGTAGGTGGTTGCTAGGCAATGTGAAGGTATCATAAAATATATATCTTAATATTCAAGTTTTGTGGATATTGTCATGAAATGAAAATGATACAGGTGTTATAGATGCATAAGAACAACAAATGGGTCATTTAAGCCCACTGATAGGTGGTTGTTAGGCAACATGATGATGTCATAATATGTGATATAGTTACGAACCTTCAGGGGCCTAAGATGTACCTGTGTGCCCATTTGATTGCTCAACTCCTGTTTGTGGACAGACAGGAGTTTGTGGACAGACAGACAGACAGAGGGGATCATCTACCAACTGGATGGTCTGTGAATAGATCCCCGGCTGCTCCAGTTTGCATGTCAAAGTATCCTTGGACAAGATACTGAACCCTGAGTTGCCCCTGATCCATCCATGTATGAGTGTGTGTTTGAATGTTATTTATGCTTAGGCACAGATAAAGTGCTGTATGAATGTGTGTGATTGGGTGAAAGAGACCGGTAGTGGAAAGTGCTTTGAGTGCTCATCTTAAGTAGAAAGGTGCTATGTAAGTACAGTCCATTAACCACAGCAAAGCACCGGTAAGTACAATCAGCTGAACCCTTAATACCAATGGTATATTCTAGTCTCTGTAGTAACAACAATATTGAATGCTACACTGAGGCCTAGCAGGACAAGCACAGAGACTAATCCACTGTCTGAGGCCATAAGAAGATCATTAGTAACCTGCACTAGTCCAGTTTCTATGCTATGATGAACTCTAAATCCTGACTAAAACTCTTCAAATAATCAATTTCTCTGCAAATGGTCACACAGCTGATTTATAACAACTCTTTCAAGAATTTTTGAAATAAAAGGAAGTTTGGAAATTGGTCTATTATTAGCCAAGATAGCTGGACAAAGTAAAGTAAAGGCTTTTTAAGTAATTGTTTGATTAAAGGCACATTAAAAGCAGAAGAATTTCCCAAGTATGGGATAAATAAAGTATTTATTTTATCTTAAAGAAAACTAAATCTGCCGTTCCCTAATAAACTGGGAACCTCCTCAGGGTCTCAGAGCAGAGCCTGAGATGATCAAACCCACTGCGCTAGCTCTTCCCATTGAGGTCTGGAGGATCAAAAAGGGACTGAAATCAGGCAGACTAAATGAAAACATCCACACACAAACAACACCAAAAATACTGTCCACCTGGCATAGCTAACCCTGCTCTCGTTGCCGCTGTAGGGCTGGTTGGCACTCTGCCCTTTCCTCACTGCCAGTGGCCGACGCACAACTTCCCCCCAGCTGATCTATTACCACCATTTGTAGCTGTAATGGAGGTTGCGACAATGGTGATGTTAACAGAAGCATGATTAATTTGACTTTTTTTCCCCTTTTCCCTTGTTTCTCTCCCTTGTGATGTGCTCCCCTGTTGAGTGTGTACATGCATGTGTAATGACTATTACACATACATGTACACACTCACCAATACTTACTTTGTCATGTCTTTTATGATCAACTGTCCCAGTGACAAATATTTTAAGTTTATAAATCCATTCTCAGAATTATAAATGGAATGGCATTTATATAGAACTTTAAAGTCTTATTGGCCACTCAAAGTGCTTTACACTACAAGCCACATTCATAAAACACTTTATTCTATGTATACAGTGCTTTATCTGTAACACACACACTGGATGCATCACGGCACATTTGGGGTTCAGCATCTTGCCTAAGCAGACCACCCACCTTCTGATTAGTGGACTTCCTGTACCATAAATGTAGCCCTCTTTCTCTGTCTTTTTCTGTCTCTTTATTTAACTCCTTGGCCTTTGTATCTGTTTATTTCTGCCATATGACATCCACACATTGATGTCAGGCAGCTCCACTCACCCTCATAAAGCTTGCAATGATGAGGATCCACAGGCAGGTGAAAAGCCTGCAAGGACAGAACAGGTCAGATAGCCAGCAAAAATACACTTCACTATACACTTCAGGAAGACTTATGGTCTCTCTGAGCTGTATGTCAAATGGTAGGATAGCATTAGAAAGCTCCTACCCATACACCTCTCCAACTTTCAGATAGAAGGCGTCTTGTGTTGTCTGTTATCCGTAACTTTCCAAAACCAAGAATGTGACATTCAGGCTGACTGGCTAGCAGATTAGCTTTCCTATGCGACCAGATAACACATTTTAGGTGTCCAACCACACTCACCATGCTCCCATTTTGCTGAAATCTCTCTTGGACTGGAAGGTGTAGGCTGTTAGTCCAGCGAACACAGCACAGGTGAGAAACAATGCTTGCAGTATTGTGGAGTATTCATAGAAGGTCACTGTAGAGTTAAAAAAAATGCCATTACAGTCTACCAATAGGAAACTAACAGAAAAATAACTTTAAAAAAAAAACTAAAAAAAACTTACAAGCTGTGGCTACAGAAAGTGCCTCCAGCAGAGTCTGCAAACAACACAGCACAACAACATATTAGTTGCATTTGTTTGTTAATCATTTAAATAACCAGATACTCTAAAGGCTGTAGACAATGAGCAGTTCACAATTAACTATCACAAAATGAAAATGGTAAATATGGCAATAAAGTAAAGGGGTAAATTTAGATTTTACCATCTGTTAAAGTGCTGGACAGCATAACTGCAGCTTAACAGATGCAGGGTTTCTCCCAATGTACTGCAAGCCCAGCAAACACTAGACCTACATTCCTTCCTGCTGGGCGGAAATAAACTAACTTAAAGTTAGCTTATTTAAAGAGACATACTGTTACCATTAACGATCTGTACACATATAAAAAAAGCTATACAAAAACAATAATACAATAAAGAAGGAACCAAGAACATTTTATGACTTCATATGATTTTGAAAACAACTTTTACCTCATGTTGTTTAGTTGATATCCATCTACTTATGTTCACTGCTTACAGTATGCTCCATCAATCATTACTGTATTTAAATGTGGTACTGTTATAGCCTATGTTACCTTCACTTCATGCTGAAAGTGGGAAATAAACTCTGCCATGTCTGTCTGTCTCTCTCATATCAGCAACACTGTCGTTTCAGAAAAGAAGCAGAAAGAACTGCACATACACATTCGCACTGTTTTGCCTGAGTCTCGTGGGATGCATTACGATTTGATCATGCTACCTAGGAATTTGTGCTCCACCACCAGAGACTGACAAATGTCGCTGATTAGCAGGTTGAGAAAAAATACATTGCTAATGTTTATATAGACACATGGTCACCTGGTGTGAAAAGTATATTTTTATAAAACAGTCTCTTTGCAGACTTTCTCTGAATGTCATGCGGGCTATGTAGTCTTGGACTGGTCTCACTGACAAATCACTCACCTCCACTTCCCCATTTACTTTATGGGGAGTCTGTGACTGCCCCAGGAAGTTAATGTGGAATGAGGAGGTGTGTGATTTGGAGGTGTGTTAATGGGGCGGCTGTTGCTGTTTAAATCCATGACAATCAATAAAATAAAAAATATATATATTTAAGAGACTGAAAAAAAAAGCTTACAAATACAAGCAGCAGGTAGAGGTTAGCTGGATGTTGGTGCCTGTACATGGCCAGGGCCAGAAGAACAACCAGAGAGAGCAGAGACGAACCCAAAACCACAGCTGGACTGAGGAAGAAACCACATCACAGTGAGATAATATGGTGAACACAGCTTCGTAGAGATTATGCATAAAGATTTGGACAACTAATGAGTAACATGAAATCGAAAAATGGCTGGTGGTATGCCAGTTCTGTTTCAGTTGCATATTTCAACATATTTCAATACTGGCAGTGGTATTCCACTTCTCTCGGGTGGTAAGTTGCTGGTATTCCAAGGACATAGTAAATCATTTTATAATCGCAGTTGCCAAACGATACAACACACTCTTGACAGGCAGTCAGATTGTATATGAAGTGAACTTGAGGCCTGAATATATAATGCTGTGGAAAAGTCTTGAGTCACCCATCATTTCTTTATATTTTGCTAGGAAAATGGAAAATAAGTGCAGCAATTTATTGAAACATAAAGTGCAAACATAAATGGAAATACAGTATATAAGGCAAACCAGAATCTGTACAATTCTAACAAGCTTGAATTCTTAAATACAGCCTGAACTCTCTTAGACGAGCTTTCTTGTAATTTCTTTAATTAATCTTCATGAATAGTTCTCCAAAATTCTAGAAGGACATCCCATAGCTCTTCTTTGGATGTTGGCTGCCTTTTGTTCTATTCTCTGTCAAGATGATCCCAAACTGCTTCAATAATGTTGAGGTCTGGAGAGGCCAATCCATAACTGACAGTGTTCCATTGTGTGTTTTTCTATCCAGGTATATTTACTGCATTGCATGTATTTGGGATCATTGTCATGTTGAAAAATTAAGCTGTTGCTAGCATGGTGGGTCAAAGTCTGACAGTACTTTTCTGCGTTCATAATTCCATCAATTTTGACAAGATCCCCAACACCACTGACTGAAAGTGGTGCTGATGCCAATATTTGGCGATTTAAAAATCCAAAATATTGGCCAATATTGTTTTTCTTTCAGACACACAAATCATAAATAGATTTCCCTAACATTTATGAGTAGTAATTTGAGTCCTTACTAAGATGATATGACAATGCAGTTTAAAAATACTCTTGTTTAATTGTCACAACAAGTCATGGATTACTCTTTTACACTCTGCCCAGCTCTGCTGGGATCAGATGGTTGTTGTTTGTGGCATCTGAAACGTGTTGCCAACAGGGAAGTTGCAGAGTGCCCTCTAGTGGACAAACTATGCAACATCAACACACATAATATGGTTGAAGGGTGTTTCTCCCATCTCCTCTTTACTTTTTAAATTTTCATTTATTAGCCATTATAAATGCCAATACCGATATATTGGCAAATATCAGTAGGCCTCTACTGTAGACACTCACTGTTATATTTTTTTCCTGACCTCCTCCATACATAATGACAATGATTTGAACCAAAAATTTCGAATTTGGATTCATCACTCCATAAGACCTGTTACCACTGATTTTCAGTCCAGCTCTTGTGTAATTTGGCATACCTCAGCCTTTTCTCCCTGTTTCACTTCCTTAAGAATGGCTTCTTGACAGCCACCCTTCGACTGAGGCATTTCTGATGAGGCTTCAGCGAACAGTAGATGGATCAACTGAAGGACCAGATGCATCTCTCAGGTCCTGTGTCAGGTCATTGCTGGACTTTTCCTGTTTCTTAAGGACATGATTTTCAGATGCTGTTCATCTGCTGTAGATAGCTTTTTAGGCCTGCCACTTCTTCTTTTGTCCTCCACTTGTCCAGTTTCCTCAAACTGTTTAAGGACACACTGCACACCATGCCAAGATATGCCAGGTTTTCAGCTAATAGTTATTTGGGAATCATGTTGTTGGTGCAAAAATACTATTTTATGCCTGTCAAACCATGTTATCTTTGCCATTTTCATAGATCCAACTAATGAAATGGGAATACATTATGTGTTTTTGTCACAGGCCGCTAGTAACAAAGTGCCTATAGATACAATTAAAAATTGATCCTTTGCCAAGTTGTCTGTTATGTGTAGACACAACACTGGTTCATCCCTTGGATGGGTACTGGACTGGCACTTACATAGCCCTTTTCTATTCAACTGAGCACTCAAAGCGCTTTCTGCTACAAGCCTCATTCATCCAATCACACACATTCATAATTACATAATTACTTTTTTCTATGCCTAAGCACATAGTTTTATCTAACATTCACATACACTCACACTCTGATAGATGCATCTGGGGCAACTCGGGGTTCAGTATCTTGCCCGAGGAAACTGTGACATGCAGTACCACTGATGTTCCGATTGGTTGCCAACCCACTCTACTTCCTGAGCCACAGCCCCCTTGAGTTAGGTACCTATTTTTTTTATGCTTGAGTGACTCATAGGTCAGTGTTAAGTGGCTTAACAAAAAATAGAAATTCTTCTAAATAGGGTCAGGTACAAGGACTGGACTGAAAATGAGTGAAAAAGCAGCCAATGTCCAAACAAAAACTTTGAAAGACCTTCAGAAAGCCTGGAAAACTATTGCTGAAGACCACTTTTAAAAAATGACAGGAAAGTCTTGCTCCTTGGAAGCAAAATGTAAAGAAATGCTGGGTTGCTCAAGTATTTTGCACAGTAGTGTATTCAGTCCATTTGTGCAGTAATAAGCAGGGGAAACACCTGTCTATGACATGTCATCACCATGGGTTTCACTGATCTTTTGTGCCTTTGTCTCAGCCTCCTTTATTGACTCTATGCTTTGTTACAATGTGCTTATCTCTTTCATGTCTTTTCATCTCTTAGCCTTCAACATCACGTTCTTTCTGTTCATTTCTTTCTTCATCCTCTCCCTACTCTTTTTTCTCTCTCGCTGTATTCACTGACTGTTTCTTTCTTTGACTCCTCCCTTGTCTCTCCTGCTGAAGTGAAGGAATTAGTAAAACTCTATAGAACTTATTTTCCATCAATACATCATTTTCGATTGGAATTCCAAGGGTAAGCAAAATGTGTTATTTACAAAATACCATTAACACTATAATTATAATAACTCTACTTTGAAGCTGTACAACACTGGGATAACAGACGCTCTCATTTAATTGCTGATGTCATCAAACATTACACGTGTGGGTGGCTGGAGAGGGTGATATAATCATTACTACTAAATCTTGTGTTGTGGTGATTCTTGGATGATGTAAACAAAGTGGACAAGCAGCTAAATCTTCTGCAGGAAATAATGGCACTTTAGTTTCTCATGAGGTAAGACGGAGCTAACTAAACAGCAGCATCAGGTTACATATTAATTATCTCATTCTCACCTTGCAAGGACAAAATCCTTGATGGTCTGAGAAAACATGAAGAGAGCAGAGGTGGCTGTGGTCAAGATGATCTGCAAGCTCAGGAGGGTGTACACCTTCCTTAGAAAGTCTATTCAACAAAGACACAGCATTACAATAGCTGGATGTTTTGTCATCTTTAAGCAATGAAAGCAATGAAAGCAATGACAGCTATAACGATAACGATACAGTGGACATCATTTATACTTCCACAGTAAATAACATTAACTTGCGTTAGCTAGGTTGGCGAGGCTCTGTCAAGCCTACGACACAAAGATTACTTTACTTACCCATACGTATCTGGACACTGGCTGTAGCAACATTTGTACCGTAGTTAAAGTCGTCTTCGATAGAAGACCGTGGGTATTTTTCACTGCTCATCGTGTTAACCTGGCCTTTTCTCAACAAGCTGAAGAAACGTAGATTGTGGATTCCAGAAAATACGGAAGAAGTAATGATGCGTTCCTTTAGCCTCGGAAGCCGGATGTCGGAGATGGGAGTGACGTCACTCCCTAGTTGCGCGTTGCAGTCCGAAAAACAAGGAAAAACAGGATTTGCAAGATAGAGCTAGGGTGATCAGATGTCCCTTTCTATGCATTTTTATCCCTTGTCCCACATCTTGAGACAGTGTCCCACATTTTGACTGGCTCTGCAGGAATAAACAAGAACACTAGTAGAATTACATTAGTAGATCAAAATGAACACACAGTCTTTTCAGATGTTTTATTGACGACATGAGATTGAAACGGTAAATTGTGCCAGCATTTCAGTTGCGCTCTTGAGAGGTTGCCTTGACTTCAGTTGGCCACCAGATGCCACTGTTTTTGGTGAGTTTGAAGCCTCGAAGCTTTGAATCGTTTTCGGCACAAATATAAGGAAAACCTCAAAGCTTCTCGACGCTTCACCTGCCCATCGCTAGAAAATTCCGACTTGCGACTTCAAATGGAACGCACCATTCCTCTTCTTCTTCTTCTTCTTCTTCTTCTTCTTCGGTTCTTCTTCTTCTTCTTCTTCTTCTTCTTCTATTGTTACTGCTGCTATTACTACTACCACAGTCTTCTTCTCACTATTTACATTATTATTAAGT
>VUQI01056056.1:0-25753 GCA_015106735.1 Paratilapia polleni | reverse complement strand
GAAAACCTCAAAGCTTCTCGACGCTTCACCTGCCCATCGCTAGAAAATTCCGACTTGCGACTTCAAATGGAACGCACCATTCCTCTTCTTCTTCTTCTTCTTCTTCTTCTTCTTCGGTTATTGACCAGCATCAAGGTGCATTATTTCCACCTACTGGGCTGGAGTGGTGGCGCGAGACCCCAAAATGCAAGCGCCGCAAATATTCTTCGTGCACCAATGTATACATACTGGTATATTTTATATTTAACATTCTCCCATGTTGTGTTTTCCTGATAGTTGCATAGTTGTATTTAATGTGACCTATTCTTAACTAAAAAAATATGACTTCTTCCCTTCTGCACCTCTCTCTTGCCTTGCTTTGACCCACTTCCTTTTTGGGGGCGGCTGTGGCTCAGGAGGTAGAGCGAGTCGTCTACTAATCGGAAGGTCAGTGACTCGATCCCTGGCTCCCCCAGTCTGCATGCCAAGTCAAGCATCCTTGGGTAAGATACTGAACCCCCACATTGCCCCCAATGCATTCATCAGAGTGTGTGTGAATGTTAGTAAGCACTTAAGTGTAGATAAAAGTGCTGTATGAATGTACATGTGACTGGGTGAATGTGGCCTGTAGTTAAAGCACTTTGAGTACACAGAAACTGAGTAGAAAAGCGCTATATAAGTACCAGTCCATTTACCATTTTTGTGTCTTCCTTTTGGCCCACGTCCCACCTGTGCTACCACTTCTTTTACATTTCAGATACTATTATTGGTTTACTTCCATTTTACTAAGTGCCACCTTCACCTCCTAATACCCACATGTGCTGGTAACCAAATAAATTTAATTACCCTCACCTTCTCCAGTAGGTGAGAATACAGTAGGAGTGCTTCATAAAGTAAATCTGTCCAGCTGTTTGAACTGTGAGCTAATCAGCACTGAAGCTGCATTTGCACAAGACCTTCCTGTGCATTACCAAACAACTGTAGTGCCATTATCATTGCTGTCACTTCTGCTGTGTATACTGCCATGTGATCTGAGATCCTTTGTGATTATTTTTTAACTTTGGTATTACAAATGACACTCCTGCATGACCTGTTTCCATGCCTTTCAATCTGTGTATGTCCAGTTATATGTCTGGCTGAACAATTCAAAAGCTTGACCAAACAAGGCACCACCCATCTAGTCAACAGAAGATATTGCGCCCTGTCCAGGTGTTTGTTGCACAAGTCGGGTTGCTGTGGACATGAGTGGAGTCACGCGTGCTGTCTATGTCCAGGTTGACCAGATCCCAACAAACTAATTCTGGGGCAAACACTGTGTTTGTGTGGGACAAAGTGGGACACGTCAACAATGCTGAGAGGTAGTCTGAAATTTTCATATCTGACTCTCTTGCTAAGTAAATACAATAATGATAAAAGGAAGCTTAAGTTTCTTCTTATGGTTTTATGCAGTAGTCTTTATATACTCCCATACTGGCCTGGATTATCCAGTAGGCATTCTGGGCACATGCCCAGGGGCCCATATACAGTTGGGGGCGCATCCAAGAGGGAAAAAAACAGAAACAAACAAACAAACAACCAAAAAAAAAAAAAAAAAAAAAAACCCCAAAAAAATAAAAAAAAAATTTTGAAAAAAAAAGGAAAAAAAAAAAAAAAAAAAAAAAAAAAACCTAAACACTGACAAAAACTGTCCTGTTCCTTAATAATAATGAATAATAATAATGACAATAATAATTTAATAATAATAAATCAATGCACATGAAAACTCTCAAGCAAGAAACATCCCATTCCAGAAATTCTGTTATATGTACCAGTAACGGTTGGCAACTCGTAGATGACACTGTGCCTGAATGCATCCTGTGAAGACACAAATGGAGGACTGATGCTACAGCTTTTGTGTGCAGGCACAGCACCTGAGGCTCATGCGTACTAAACTGAGAACATGAACAGCCGCACCAAGACAGGTGTTTCCATAAATTTAGAGAACCAAAAACTTGCCATATACACTCACCAACCCCTTCATTAGGCACAACGGTTCAATGGCTCGTTAACGCAAATATCCAATCACATGGCAGCAACTCAATGCATTTAGGCATGTAGACATAGTCAAGATGACCTGCTGAAGTTCAAACCGACCATGAGCGTGGGGAAGAAAGGTGGTTTGAGTGACTGAACTTGGCAGGGTTATTGGTGCCAGATGGACTGGTCTGAGTATTTCAGAAACTGATGATCTGCTGGGATTTTCCAACACAACCATCTCTAGGGTTTACAGAGAATGGTCTGAAAAAGAGGAAATATCCAGTGAGCGTCAGTTCAGAGGTCAGAGGAGAATGGCCAGTGTGCTTCGAGCTGATAGGAAGACAACAGTAACCCATTACCACTCGTTACTGTTACAACCAAAGTATGCAGAAGAGCATCTCTGAACACAAAACACATTGAGCATTAAAGCAGATGGGCTACAGCAGCAGAAGACCACACCATGTGTGCCACTCAGCTAAGAAAAGGAAACTGAGGCTACAACCGAGGCACAGGCTCACCAAAATTAGAAGATTGGAAAAACGTTGCCTGGTCTAATGAGTCTTGACTTCTACTGTGACATTCAGATAGTAGGCTCAGAATCTGGCACAAACATCATAAAAGCATCCTGATTTGTATTAACAATTCAGGCTGCTGCTGGTAGTGTAATGCCGTGGGGGGTATTTGCTTGGTAACCTTACAGCCCCTTAGTATCAACATCAGAGGATCATTAAACACCATCTCAAACTGGTTTCTTGAACATGGCAATGAGTTCACTGTACTCAAATGGCCCCCATAGTCACCAGATCTCAAGGCAATATGTCAATATGTCAGTGTCAATATGGACCAAAATCACAGAGGAATGTTTCCAGAAATTTGTTGAATATATGCCACGAAGAATTAAGGCAGTTCTGAAAACAAAAGTGGGTCCAATCTGGTGCTAGCAAGGTGTACCTAAAGTAGCCGGTGAGTGAATACAGCTATTTACATCTACGTGTAGGGTTTCCCCATTTATGTGAAGCTGCACATCATTTGATCATTTTCAGTCCCTCATCCCATAAATGGTGACAGTGATTTTGATTGGCTCTAGTTTTCAAAAGTCATCACTGCAAGGAAGACACTTTTCTGAAATGTGGCTTTAATCCAGTGTTGATTGGAGACTGAAGAAAGCAGGTAAGCAGGTTGTTGTTATGGGCCAAGAGAAGGTTAACTGTCAGCAGCTTTTGTTGCCTAAGCTACACCCAACAGGAAAGGTTGTGATTTCTGGCGACTGAAATTTAGAAGCCCTGAAGGTTTAGTTTTTATGCAGAATATGATGGAAACAGCTAAAGACTCCAAATACTTGGAAACTACTTGAAGCTGGATTTCTGGAAGGTGATTCATAGATATTTTTTCCCCTTTTCTGTCAGTTAGTTTAGCTTTGCAAGACTGAGAATATGAGGTGAAGTAACAGTACATGGGAATCTCACAAGAAACTATTTCATCTACATGGGTGCATCCCTACTGAAACCCAAAGACCTGACTGAGCAGTAGCTGAAATAATGAATATAAACAGTTTTAAGAGTTATTAGGACAGAACAAGAGAATGCATGAGTGAAGCAAGACCATAACAACAAACTTCTGATTTTACCTCCCTTGTATGTTCATTGTATTTACTTAAAGAGAGCGATGGTAAAGCTGAATTCCAATACATTTGTCTACACGCACTAAATACTAAATCTGCAGCCTGCATAGTTTGTGTTTAATCTTTAGGCTTGATACAGTATGTCAAAATTCCAGACAACCCCTCTGCAACATGTCTCATACAAACATACTCTTTGCCCTTCAATGCTTTATTGGGGTCTTGTCACACTGTGTGTGGATAATGTGTTTCTATGTTCAGGAATGTTCACAGTATCATATATCATATATCGTGTGTGCATTGTGCATATATGTGTTTAGCTTTGGTAGTATTCATAGTACAAACACACTCAGGATTGGCACAAAAGACTTCAAGGCAGCTGTGGTTGGACGCAACGAGGCACAGTGATCCATGTTAAATCCCTACAGAGGGTGCGCAAAACAAAGATGGAGAGAGACTGATATAGGAAAAATTCTGTCTTCCTACTTTTATTCTATATGATATGCATGTTTCTCGCCTCTTTACAGTACTTTGGGAATAAAAGTGGACACACACACACAAAGGCAGGCTTGTTTCCATTACTCTAAAGTCCTGGAGATTTCCCCTAACCATGACTACCATTACCTAATCCTAACAGTAAACCAAGTCTTTATAATAAAATTTAATCATTTACATTACAGAGATTTGCTTCTTTATTCAGCAAACAAGGGCACGCCTCTGCAATGTGAGCATTACCTGTAAACACACTCATACGCACACATTTCTCCCCCCGATCCCTCATTTTGCAGACAACACTCAGCTGGCCTGGACTACAACCAGCAGCGCTGACTCTTAAAGTAAACACTGCTGAGATATTTCAATCTTATCATCAGCCACTCTCTTCCCTTTAAACCTCTCCCCCTTAGCCATCGAAGACACACACACACACACATGCTCGCATGCCATTCAAAGACTTTTGATAACTCCTTTCTATAGTGGGCCTCGGAGTGTTTTACAGTAAGGGATTGACCCTTGTGTAATTTATGAGGCCCTGGGTTGTGGTATGCTATTAGCAGTTGTACCACTCTTTTTTTCTCCTTCCAAACCCAAGGGTTAGATGTTAAGACACAGCTGATATTGATGTGGACTGAGCGGATCCATTGATTTGAACAACATTCACCCTCACTTGGGGGGGGGGGCTGTAGCTCTTTACATAGGTATAACACCAATTTTAGGTCAGTTTAGCAACATTGCCAAACAGTTACACCTCAGAGAGTTAACAGCAAAAGATGTGACATTAAATATTAAAGCTGCTTTTCAAATCAACAGTGGATTAAATGACCACTTGCTTTGTGTAAAAAGGCTGAAATGCAGCCCCAAACATGACAGAACCTTCACCATGTTTTACAGATGGCTGTAGAAATTCATCACTCCATAAGACCTGTTGCCACTGATTTTCAATCCAGTTCTTGTGTAATTTTGCATACCTCTGCCTTTTCTCCCTGTTTTCCTTCCTCAAAAATGGCTTCTTGACAGCCACCTTTCCATTGAGACCATTTCTGATGAGGCTTAGGTGAACAGTAGATGGATCAATTCAAAGGCCAGATGTATCTCTCAGGTCCTGTGTCAGGTCTTTGCTGAATTTTTTTCCTATTTCTTAAGGATGTGACTTTCAGGTCCAGTTTCCTCAAAAATTTCAAAGACACACACTGTAGAGATATGTCACGTTTTCAGCTAATAGCTCTTTGAGAATCACCTTGTTGGTACAAAAATACTATTTTATGCCTGTCAAACTGAGTTATCTTTGACATTTTTCGTAGATTCAACTAAAGAAATGGGAACAAATGACATGTTTTTGTGACAGGATGCTAGAAATAAAGTGCCTAAGGATACAGTTTAAAATTGGTTCTTTGCTAAGCTGTCTGTTATGTGTAGACACAACACTGGTTCATCCCTTGATTTAGGTGCTCTTTTTATGCTTGAATGATTTATAGGTCAGTGTTAAGTGGCTTAACAAAGCAAGGTACAAGGACTGGACTGAAAATGAATAAAAAAAGCAGCCAATGTTCAAAGAAAAACTTTGAAAGACCTTCAGAAAGCCTGGAGAACTATTGTTCAAGACCACTTTTTAAATAAATTACAAAAAAGGTCTGGCTCCCTGGAAGCAAAAAAAAAAAAAGAAAGAAATGAGGGGTGGCTCAAGACTTTTGCACAGTATGTAGTATATCGTGCTTAAATTTGCAAGGTGGTCAGAAACCTGACTCCAAATGAATGCTCATGTGTTTGCTGGATGAATGACAAGTCACCAAAACCACTGACAGGTGAACTGAATAACAAGATGAAGATTCATCTTGTTACAATGTAATGTTTTTCTGTTGGGTAGTACTTTTACATGTACTACCCGACTTGACGTTGTTGTAGACCATTGACACCTCCCACAGCAGGACAATGCAGCATGAGGAGCACGTCAAAGAGCCCAGAGATTTGACTCAACCTTCAAACCATCCAGACTCCAATCCAAAAAGCAAAAAGCAAAGTAATGCATGAAACAGATATGCCACATGTCCATAACGTTTTCGACAGTCTTTTTCACACTTTCCAGTTTAACTGGCACACTTTTAAATACATCATCTCATTATATTCTCTACTTCTTCATGCATAATGAAGAATTAGTGCCACCATCTGTTAATGTTAACAAACCAACTCCTAATGTTAGCATAATGGCTATGGTGAACTGGAAACCAACTATAATTTACATTTTATTTTGCAGATTTTGTGAAAATGTGGTTAAAGTTTGAGCTACATTTGAAATAGAAACCCTGCTAATGATATTTGAAGACTGGGCTTGTTAGAAAATTACAAACTCCTGAGTGTTTCTAAATAATTAACCAACATTTATAACACAAGATAAAAACTTTGTGACATGCACAGATAAACAGTCCAATGTTCTAGCTTTGTTCAACTATTAAATCAGCTGTTTACACAGTGTAGTTTGAGCATGGTCTTTCAACACTCAGATTTTTGCATTGCGCCAAGTTTCCAAGATTGTTGCGTCACCTGCTGACCAGCTGTGTTTTAATGGCAGGCTGATTTTTTCTTCTTTCTTAAATCTTCAATCTAGAAGTCTCCTCACTCTTCCACTCTTTTTGAAAAATAAGCCTGTCATATGCTGGCTTAAACTTCGTATTTAGCTACCATCCAAACCCACCCACAGTACATATGCCTGTACCCTCTAATGCACCATGCTATCTAGAAGCTTTTTTCACCCTCTCCCAATGCAAGACTCCATCTCATCCACGTAATTTGGATCAGATCTCACTATAACCTCCCCCATACATAACCCCGACCCCCTTCACAATCACTCCAGCGCTCTTTCATCTCCTCCGAAAGAATTCTTGTTTATCTTTCAGCCCTCTCCAGATAGGGCAAGAACAAAGATGCTTTTTGTGGTTATGTTTGCGACAGAGAGAGAGAGAGAAAGAGAGAGAGCATGAATGCAGTTAAAAAAAATAGCATACAAAAGCAGAAAGAGTGGTGTATGAATGAGCCTGATTTGAATAAATATGAGTGTTTGGAGTCTTTGGAGATTTTGCGGGTGGTGCAAATATCAATTATAAAAAAAACACACACACACACACACACATATATACACATATGTTTCTTATTTTGATTGGTTTAGATTTCAGATCATTCTATCATCTCCTCTCTGAAGAAAAAAACTAATATTTTGATATCAAGAAATTAGAGAGTGGGTGGCACAGTTGCATGGTGGTTAGCAACGTTGGCTCACAGCAAGAAGAGCCTGGATTCAAATCCACCATCTGGCCGGGACCTTTCTGTGTGGAGTTTGCATGTTCTCCCTATGTCTGCGTGGGTTCTGTCCAGGTACTCCGGGGTTAGGTTAGTTGGTGATTCTAAATTGCCCTTTGGTGTGAGCGTGAGTTACAGCCCAGAGGATGTGCTAGTGACTGATATAAGGAGAGGCATTCTATTACTACTGTGTGATGCTCATTTACTTCTGTTGTGTGCTCCATAAGCAACAGTAAAACAGCAAAAAAAACATGTTTTTCATGTCAGGGCCTAATTGGATGGTTTGTGTGTGTTTATGTCTGTCACTGTAAAGGCAAATTGGCAACACTTTAGAGCATGAGTTACCCACCTTAGCATCAATGGACGGCCTCTACATGAGAAAGCACAACTCACAAATTCATCTTTCAACAGGGAAACATATAATTTGGGAAGAATTCCACGTTTTGTTTTGTTTTTTTAAACTTTGGACAGTCAAATAAAGCTCCATCACCAATCATGTTTGTGTTCTGAGTACTTCCACCCTTCTCGTGTGAGGGTATGTGTGTGATATGGATATCAGGTATAGGCTCTGTGGCTTCGTTGTGGAGGGGAGGTGTGCTGGATGTTTAGATGAAGGGAGTGCTGATGGAGGAGAGGCTGGGGGAGGGAGTGGGTGTGCAGGAGAAAAATAAGAAACAGCTGGTTGTACTGAGTTGCTGGCTTCTTTTCAAATGGGGACAGAGAAAGAGGGGGAGATGGTGTCACTGACTGAAGAGATGTAAGGTCTGAATGAATTCTTCTCTCATAGTTCTCACTATCATCTGTTTCCTTACGCACCATTTTGCATGTTATGACCACCAGATGCCTGACTACCTCACACATATCATTAGAGCTTAAGCTCATCTGATGTTATGGCTCCCTGTTGAGTTGTTGTAACTATTTCTAAGGGCAAGCTTTGGGTCTGAGGAACCAGGCCTCCACCCAGTCATCAAATGCCGCTCCTGGGCCGGTCTTCAGCGTGTTCCATTTTGCTGCACCTCTGGATGAAGCTCCAGCTAGAGGTCACTTGAACTTATTCTCATTAGGTTGAGAAACTCTTAAAAATTTCCCCAAATTTCACTACAGTTCAAATATTAACTAAACAAAATGCACAGCTTTAAAGGGTCAGTCTGGTTTATAACAACTTGGGTCTTATGGTGCTTCCAGATAAGGTATGAGTAGCTCCCTTACTGGCTGGTATTCATTCATTATTCATGCACCAAACTCAACTCATATTTCAGCCTGCTCTCATGGCAAAACGTTAGTCACGAAAAAGCAATCTAGTTGTTCTAGTACACTGACACAAATTGACCTGTTCTTTAATGATAGGGTGTTTCCATCAAATAGGCTATTAGATTATTACTTCCAGATGCTAATGTCACACTAGTCTAACTATTTCCAATAAGTATAAATATGTTTGAAGCTAAAAAGTAATTTTTCAGAAGAAAAACAGGAATTGAATTTAGAAGAGGAACTGAAGTTGTTAGCATTGTCATCTCACAGCAACAAGGTTCCTTGTTTGAACCTTCTGGTTGGCTTGGTTGGTCTGGTTGGTCCCTGCAGGCCTGCTCCTTTTTGCTTCCTCTGTCTCTCTCTCTCTTATTTTTTCTCTGCTCTCAGGTGTACCCTGCCTCTTGCCCAGTGTCAACTGGGACAGGCTCCAAGCGCCCATGAATGTATGTTGTGTAAATGATGTAAAGTGTGTGTAAACGATTTATTGGCAAGGCCCCGTCCACACGTACGTAGGTATTTTGATAAACATATCTTCCACTCGTTTTGGTCTTTTGTCCACATGTAAATGGCATTTTAGGTGACTGAAAGCAGAGCTTTGTGACAAAAAATCTACAGCTGAGCAAGAACATTACTCCCTCTAATGATCCAGTGCTATCCAATTCCGTCCTATTTACTGATGCCATAAAATTAACTGCACCAGCTGATGGTGCAAAATAACAATGACTTTAAGTGTAGTAAATGTCCAAAATCTCAATTTAAGATTGAACTATTAATCAGTCAATACAGAGAGAGAGCAAATGAGTGAATGAAAGTGATTTTGGACACATCTCAGATATCTTGATGGTAAGTTCTGCCCCAACCGGGTGGAGCCCTGAACCATAACAGACCTTAAACAAAGTCTGTTATTTAACAAAGTCTTAAGGGGCGTCCATAGAGGAAGATGCCAGCAGTGATGTGGCGACCACAAACAATGGAATGTCAACGGAATTCGGCGAGTTAAAGTGACAAAGGGGAAAAACATTAGCAATGGAGTCTTTAGTTAAACTTATTTCAACTTTGAATAAAGCAACTGAAGTGTCTGCCAGTGGGAGCGAAGGATACAGCTGACTGATGCATGAGGGTGGTAAATACAATTGAGGGTTACCTACACAACCAGAGCCTGGAATTACCACTAGCGCCCAACTATCATCAGCAATGTAAAAAGACTGGATTGCAAATAAGATAAAAGATGGGAAATTATTGTCACAGCAGCCAAAACATGAAAAACAACCAAGATTCAAACTTAATTTGAACATCAATAACGATAGAGAATTCCATCAGCAAGTAATACGGGCACATTCCACTGCTAGCAGTTTAATGTTCAGGCCACAAAAACGTTCCTTCACAGTAACATGTCTGAGATTGCACCACTTTTCATTCACAAAAGTGCAATCCATCCACACTTCTTATTAATGCTCAGATTTACGTCCCCATCTGCCATAAAAGTCCTGAAGCCATGCATGGTCACACTGTAGTCCGGGAAGTGTGGCCACATCTCCGTGAAACGCATCAAACTACACTCACGGTATTCCCTCTGGGTCGTAATCAGTTCACCAAACTCGTCCATCTTATTGTCCAAAAACCTCAAATTCCCCATGATGATAGCTGGAACAGATGGTTCATAGTTTCTCCTCTTAGCTTTTCACTTAGCTCCAGCTCCGAAACCCTGTCGTCTCCATAGCTCCTCCAGGACTACAAGCCTAAATCCGGGCAGTAGAACTTCTGAAGATTCTCCATCACCAAGAGTATAATGTGAAGAAAAGCCATGAGAAGACTTGCAAAACAAAAGTAGCCATTTAACCTCATGATAAAAACAGTGAGAAAGTGAAAAACAGCTTTATCAGGTGATAAAGTCATTGTAATAAAATAAATAAATGAATAAAAATAAAAAAAACAACAACAACAGGAGCTGCTGTAACAGGCTTCCACTCAGGAAGGTGCCAGGAAAAATTTAAATAAATAAATAAATAATGCCTGATTATCACCAGTAATTCAGGTAATATTATTGTTCCTGCTCACTTTCTGTTTTAGGTCCAGAATAAGTGATTTAGATAATCTGTCTGAACTGGCTTGTTATCAGCCTGCACTGCATTTTTCCTCTCCTGTTGTTGCAGCAATATTGCCTTATTTCCAGGCCTCAGCTGTCAGCACAATGGCCAAAACTATTACTGTGAGATCCAAATCAGAATCTGGCCTGTTGCCAGTATGTTTCTAGTAAAGTTCAAATCAAGTCAATCTATCAGCCTGACCCCTCTCTCGGACCCTTTTAGTGGAAGGGAGCACATATTTCTGAGACTTTGAAACACCAAGTGTAACATTCCCTTTCCGAGGCTTTTTGAAATTTGATTCATTTTAGAAGGCTAAAGGCTGTAAACACTAATTTCATATGGAAAAAGTTATTAATCAAACAGCTGTGTAGCTGTGAATGTAATATCTGTGTTTTCACACTCAATGAATCATCCTGTGATCCTGTGGGGATCACGAAGCAAATATTGAAAGCTGTGTGAGTGAACAGAGGAAGCAACTGAAGGACGGAGAATATAAATAGCTGTGTTGCAACGTTCTTGGATTCAGAGCAGGGACAGAGAATTGTGGGGCGACTTTTCACCCCTCACAAATCATAGAGGAGTGTGAGTTTGGTCCATTAGCGGTCAGTTTTTGGCTGTAACTCAGGGTTCACAGTAACCCCCCCCCTCCACCTCTTATTTTTACTCCTCAAGAACACCCCCTGAAACTGCCCCACACTCAACCCTATAATTTGGGTGAAAGATCCAGCGGCTGTTATTTTTATTGAATTCCCAATAATGTCGCTGAGATTACAGTTAAGTGCAGGCGACTGGAGCTCGCGGCTCTGCTGTGGGAGCCATTCAGGGGCCAGGGGGATGCTGAGACTGGTGCCAGGGTGAGAGGTAGGAGAGTCATTGGCTGGTTTTTACACAGCGCAAGGGAAAACGCGGGGCAACAATCATCACATTTATAGATGGCTCACCGCTCTCTCTGGGGCCAAAGCAGACGCTGCCAGGTTTAAAGCCAGCCAGCGGGCTACTGGCCACTAATAAAGGGATTTCATCCACAGGGAGTTGTAAAGGCACTCCATAGTATGCAAAGACATGTAAGTGAGAGTGTGCCTATATGTGCTGCATACTTATCTAAGCACATTAAGATAGATTTTCTTTGATAGTCTGACTTCTTTGTGTTCTTGCATTGTATCTCTTCAGTGCAGCATGACACTCGTGGCTCAAACATTCGCCTTCCATGGCTTCATATGCTCTTTTATGATTTTCACTGAATCATGTCGACTAATTTGTTCCACAACATTTGTGTTTTTGTTGCCGTTGCTAAGCGACAGGTCTATGATTAGCAACCATGAATGGAGGCCTATTTGGTTCTTGTCAAGGTCAACTCAGTGACATCATATACAAGACTTCAATTCATTCTTCCTCTCAATCAGGAAAGTATGCATGTGTGACAGAACTGAAATTCTGTAATGCTGGAGCTGTGCTCGAAGGCACGATTTTTATTCAAATGGCCTAAAATAGTCTTGATGGCAGAGTTTGTTCCTTAGCTGAGATGTACAGTGGGTCGACAAAACAAACGAAACACCTCTAAAATATAATGCAATTAGGACATGGACACGGGACCTCTGGGTGTTTTGGGATCTCTGGCACCACAACAGAACCTTTGGGATCTGTGGACGGTGGGGTTGCCACCCCTCCCTTGAAGTGGGCTTGCTCAGAAGCATTCTGCGGTTTCTCAGTTGGTTTGGGATCTGGGTGGTTGTACCCTGAGGAAGATACTATGGATTGAATCACCAGTAGTTTGTATGGAAGACACCAACTGGTCTGCAAATACTCGCAAACTACTGGCCAAGCAGTACTCAAAATGTGAAAAGAGTCTTAATGCTGCAAACAACACATTTCAAAAGGCGAATCTTTTGCTTTGTAGGGAAAGTTCTCAATTTCTGGTCACACTTTTTCAAGTTTCACTACAGCTCGGAGAGTAAGTGACAAGTGTTTGCAGACAAATTGGCATCCTTCATGCAAACTGTGACTGTGGCAACCTGCTAGTGACCAAAGCAATCATAAGGAGGGTTTTTTGGTGCAGCACCCTCTTTGCAACTAATTTCACCTAGCGACAGCCAGCAACCTCCAGCAACCACTTGCCAACTAGTGGTGAATACACATTTTTCCCTAGTGACCGGAGGTTGTCAGGATGTCTCCGACTGGTCTCTAGGCCTGCATGACTGAGGCCTCACTTCTAGAATTAACACAGATATAAGGATGTTTGTCAGCTTTTCATCTAATTGTTGACAAGAAAGCAGAAACATATTTTTCCCTGGGCCACATAAATGCAATAGTGGAAATAAAAATTCTGCCAGCCAACCTGACAACGTGCAACAGTGCCCGTCTTCTACACAGCTGCTGGTCTGGTGAGTGTAACTTCTCGGACCTCTGGGGTTCGACCGCACTTTCTCACATTCCTCTTTGCAAACACACACAAACGCACACACACATAACATCCAGTGACACGCACTGAGGCAGCGTTTGCCCAGTGCTCCTCAGGGAGCAGTTTTGGTTTCAGTTTTGCATGAATTGTAGTGGTGACACTGCAGACACTTGACTCCTCCACCGAGGTTTGTTTGAAGCCGAAAAGGCCTCCTCTGCCTGGTAACGGCATGCTTTACTCCCAGACACAACACTGTTTCTGAGCCGGTAGTGGGATTTGACTTTTCTCACACTTAAAATGATGCTATTGTGTGTGTCGTTCTGTAGTTCTCTGTCTTTGTGAGTCTGACCCTTAGTTCCCAGGCCCACCAGACCACCCTACACAGCACAGCTGTCTTTAGTGTAACCTCCTGGATGATCCTCTTAGTAATCCATCTGTAATGATACTCTAATCATCAGTGAGGCACCAACACTGTTATTCCTTTTACCCACCTGCCCCCAGGACTGTGGGCTGTGAACAGGACTTCATGACCTTGCTTGATGGCTTACATAACACTGTAAAAAAAATACTTTATCAACAGAAAAATTATTATTTATTATTAAGCCTTACATTGGCTTTTTTTTTTATGTTAGTAGATACATCTTATGGAATGAGTCACTTATGAAAATGTTCCATGAACTGACTTTTTGATTGGGTTTTTCTAATCTCCCTAAAGGTCAATTGTTAACTGGGAGCATATAATTAATAATTACTATATTGGTACTTATCTATTAGCCAAGCAATGCCGCTAATGCTCATACCGCTCATCACTGGCTGTATATCAAGCAAAGTTTAAAAAACAAAAGATCATTTGTGTTAGTGGAACATGTAATAGGTATAATATATAATATATCCACAGTAAAATGCATAAAAACAACTAGACCAGTGTTATATATTTTCTCATCACATCCCCAACTCTGGTTTCTCCCACTATCGAAAAACACAGTGGGTTAATGCTGCCTGTCTTGGCCCAAGACACTCTTGCAAAAGAGATAGTTAACCAGAAATTACGTACTCTACGTTCTTGTATCTTCACAAACAGGACTGGGTGGGAAACAGGATTAGGGTGAGGGCTATGGTGCAAGTCTGGAACTTATCTCAGCAACATCTATACTCATCAAACTTTTTAATCTAACATGTATCATGTATTTAGCTCTGAAGTCACCCTCAACAAAATTCATTTTAAACAAATAGTGTTTAGACAGTTGCTAAGCTGCAGTTAGATGGCAGGATAAAGGCTGGAAACAGGTGAAAATAGTTAGCCTGGTCTATAAACAGCACTTAAAGGAGTCACTGCTTCTGCTCAAAACCATAGTCTGGCACACGGCCCTGCCAGAACCGCAGTGTTTCTGCTTTTTTGTTTTTGTACAGGTTAAACATCATGGGTGGAGCCAGGTTAGCCGTTTTCCCCCTTGTTTTACTCTTTGTCCTAAGCTAAGCTAACAGTCTCCTGGCTATAGCTTCGTAGTTGCATAACAGAAATAATTTTGCTATTGATAATGTGATCTAGCTCCCAGCCAGAAAATGAATAAGTGGATTTCCTAATATCAAACTGTTCTTTGACCAGAAGCCTAATAACAAAAAGTGAGATATGCAACAAGTTGCAGTGAAATCCTCTGTGAAAGTTTTGAGAAACTGTTCTGTAAATGCCTCCGTCTGTCAGCATCCTCCTTTACTCACAGTCTAGTATTACTGTACATTCTTTTTCAGTCTGTCACTGAGAAAAGGGGCAGCCGTCTCTCTTTTTTTTTTTTTTCCAGACATTTGAAAAATAGTTTTCCACTTTGTAACTGGTGCAATTTCTGTGCCCCTTCACTGGCCTGGAGTTGTATTCTCTGTGCGACCTCTGACACCCACACTGCATGGAGTCTTGTTGACGTAGTGAGCGGATAGGAGCTGGGCTGCAGCCTGTGGCAGCTTTTCAGAGATTGCCAATAAAGCGGCGCTGTGATTTACTCAGACCACTCCTGCCAAAAATAAGCAGAATGGAGTTAAACTTGTCCTTGGCAAAGAAAGACGTCTGATTCCTGATTGTGCCTTGGCCAAGAACATCTCTCCCCTGCCTCTAGTGTACACAAACACAGACACACACATCAGCTCTTTTGGTGCAGTTCGTTGTGTGTGTGTGTGCTTGTATAAGTGCTCACTCAGGCCCAACATGTGTTGTGGCTCATCAGGCCAGAACATGGAAACTGTGAGTGGCTACAGATGTTGAGAAGGGGAGAAGATTGGTTTCTTTTTGTTGGTTTTAACATGCTTCCTCACACTCCACTAAGATGCCTTGGTAGACCTTTGCCTTATCCCACAATCACTGGGACTTAGAGGAGGATCTCGCAGTCTGCATAGTTCTCACTGTCCATCACCTCCCATCTCTATACAGTGATCCCTCGAGGATTAAGGCTCCAAACTAGAGGGCAAAATTTTGGACCCAGTCCAAAATGGGCCTGTGGAAAACCTCCCCAAACCTTTTTTTTAATCTATTTAGCACCATTTCACAATGATAATCATCTCCCGGTGCTTTATAGTCTCAAGAACCATCAACAGTCGAGAGAGAACCCCAGATAAATGACAGTCCCTACGATCAAGCACTTGGCGACAGTGGGGAGGAAATAAAATCACTTTTAACAGGAAGAGACCTCCAGCAGAACCAGGCTTAGGGAGGGGCAGCCATCTTCCAAGAACAGTTGGAATGTGAGAGGAAAGAGATGACAGAAAACTGGAGCACAGAGGCACCACGAACAATAAATAGGACAAAATACAAATCACGAGGTCCAGCCCAAAACGCAGAAGACCCTGAACAGATGCTAACAAAGAAGGAGAACACATAAAATTGATGTCAGTAGGATGTGCCTCCTTTGCCTTCAACTGGTTTCTCCATTTTTACCCTTCACTTCAGAATTAACAGTCTGATTCTCACATAAAAACAGCTCAAATCACAGAATTTGTCCCAGTGGAGAAGTACCACATGTGTATTGGGCATTGACACATAGACCTGAGAGCTGTGGTTTTAACTGAGACTAGATTACACTGAGTAGAACGTTGGACAAAACACCACTGGAGGTTGAACCATGAAGAGGTTTACTGCAAACTATATTTGAAGATATTGCTATATCAAGAGTGAAATGGTGCAAACAGAGTGAGAGTCAAAGTCATGAAGCCAAACCTTAAATATTTTATAGAACGTCTTAGACACACAGAGACATACAGTCGGAGCGTGAGGACGACAGAATTCTTCAAACATGAGTGGACGAACAGAGCAGACAGTGCCATCCATTGATAATGCAATTAACAGGAGCTCACGCCATCAGCCATCATGACTAATCCTGAAATGTCACAGCGGCCACTCAGGATTCCGACCGCAGTATCCCCGTGGTAATCGCGCCGGCATCCGGATGGGCCTTTCGGACAGACCGCTACGCCACACAGAGGGTTATTCAGCAGAGTAGATGTGTGGGAGAAAAAAGCTTGACCTTGGAAACCATGCATTAAGCCTGTGGGGTTAGCAATCTCTCAGCATTGTCGTCACACTGGCAGGGATTCTCACGCTCCCCCCCACACACACCTGTCTTTATGTGTTAAGAGTGCAGACTGGCCAGTCTGGGATTTCGTGAGGCAATGGTGCTTTTCGGGGTCACGAGGTCATCCTCTGTGGAAATGTGTGCACAGTTTTAGTGACTGAACAGTTGTTTTGTTTTGCAGTGTGTGAAATCTCCTCTCAGAAATCCTTCTGAATAAATCATTAGACAACTTCTTGTTTTTTTTATTTCACTCAGCTGCAGCTCCAAATTTATTTTGGATGTACTGACCGCAAAGGTTTCGGGGCCAAATATCTGCAAAAATATTCTGTGATACAATCAGTCATGTGAAGGGCCTCAATAAGTTTCCGCTTTCCTGTCAATGTTTTCCGTGAGAAACTTGTTTAAGATATAGTTTACTCAGATTTTAAGAAATCACCAAACAGATCAACAATGTAAGAATGTAAACTGTCTCTTGAAAGCAGATGCTGGATTATTATCCTTCTCGAAAAACGATTTGAAATACTGTGAGTCGGTTATTGGCAAATGCCTGGTCATGCTTTTCTGACATTCAAGAGTTCAATTCAACTCTTGCATCCAACTGTTTTATTTTACTTAAGTCCCGATGGGGTTCAACTTCCTTTATTTCATCCTGAAACTGAAACTGAAAATATTACACAGACTGAAAGTGTGTTTGAGGTAAAGAGAAGGAGACTCATACAGACAAAAGTGTTTTTCACTGTAAAAGTTGAATCAGAGGGGGCTTTCTGAGTCTGTTAACCCCAGACAGTGAGACAGGAAGGTACGTTTAACTGCAGTTTTAAAGTTGGTAAACAAATGAAGCCAAGTCAGCATTAAAGTGAATGAATCAAAAACCACCTGTTTTTCCACGTCTGGCCCTTCATCAGAGTGGATATATTTTAAAATCCTAGTCATGTGTGCCCAGTAGAAGGTGGAATTTTTTTTTTTAAACTGTGTTTGCAAAATTGTACATTTAACATTCATGTTATTCTCGTAATGTAATTCTCGTGTAATTCTTGTGTTTGCTTGCATGGTTACAAAGAAGTCCAATGTCCAGTCAGTTTGTCTGTGCTAATCCTGTGTAATCACAGACACAATACAGGAGCTGTATGGTGCGAAGAAGTTTGCTATTAGACAGTCAGCATACGGTAAGGGTCATAACAATCCAAGTAAGTTTGAAGAAGCAGTGCTGTATTTAACTGAATATGGGTGTGTTTAATTGCTTTTGACTTCAGTGTATTATGGTGATGTGCAAATGCTGTTCTTTCAAAAGTTCACTCCACATATCATAGTTATTTCATAGGCTAGACTGTGTTTAAAAATTAGACGTAGCCACCATAACCTCAAACACTGGTTTGATTTGGAGCCTCATTTTCAGTGTTTTTGGAGCCAAAAGTTACAATATTTGGAAGAGATTGTTGAGTCCTAAGTTAGGACTTAGTCACACTAAAGACTGCTTGACGACACTCAGGCAACCTCCAGTCGCGAGGGAAAAATGTGTATTCCCGGACTGGTTGTCAGCTGGTTGCTGGAGGTTGCTGGCTGTTGCTGGGTGAACTCGACAAAGAGGGTGCTGCACCAAAAACGTCTTTGTGGTTGCTTTGGTCGCTATCAGATTGCCGCAGTTGCTTGTAGTTTGCATGGAAGATGCCAACGCCAAGCAGTAGTGAAACTTGAAAAAGTGCAACATAGACTGGAAACAGAGAACGTTAACCTTCAATGTCATTTTACTTTGAGGTAAAGTACAACATTTAAGTTGTGCCTTTACCTCAAAGTAAAATTACTTTGAAAGCGAACACAACCAGCACATTTCAAGAGGTGCAAACTTTTTTTTTGTTTTGCGTTGCACTTTTCACAGTTTCACTACCACTCAGCAAGCAGTTGGTGAGTGTTTGCAGACAAATTGGCGTCTTCTATGCAAACTACGGGTGACTGAGGCTAGGGTTTGGATAAAGGTTTCTAGGCCTGTGTGACTGGGGCCTTATCAGCTAACATTAGCAAGCTTAGTTAGCAAGGTGCATCCCTAGATACAATGGGATCATTGCACAGTCACAGATATCTGCTAAGTTTAAAATAATATTATTTCATTATGTTGGAAAACTGTGTTAATATGTTTAAAAAGGCTGCAGCACCACAAACACGGCCAACAGCTCTAGTTCAGTGACTTGAATTAGTGGAGGTGGCGCCTAGCAGACAGTTAGCATGACCTAACCTGTCACTGAGGCATTCAAGATTCAAATCTGATTATACTTAGTAATAACAAGATTGTAATCAGATTTGTAATCTGGTCTGTGGGGACATATATAATGTATATAACTACGTGAAATTAAAAGTATATTACTGTAAATCACACCTGCTTTTTATCGAGATACAAGATTTGAAATCATAACTATAAATGGAGTTGTAGTGTTTCTTAAACCCAACACTGATTAGACTGTCACCAGGCAGTCATTCAACATGTATAAGCTACATGGCTCTTTTCTGGGACCTTCCCGTTCTTCCATGCCCATACATGTAAATTATAAGGCAGGGAGAGCAGCAACAGCCCCAGCACAGAAAATGACAGTGATTAGGTCCGCTTAAACCAGCTTAGATAGCATACTCTGTGTGAGATTTACAAAATGAATGTGTAGAAGGGTGTGGAAGGGTTAACTGAGCCATCAGCTGATGTGGGCTGGCCTTGAGGTCAACTGATTTGATTGTTTCTGGGCTTGACTCTGTGGTCCTCCTGAACAAACACTAAGCTCCATATTCTGTGATGTTTAGCATTGCTGGTTCTAGTTGGACCCCAACCACTTACTCCTTACAGTAAACCACAGGCTGACAATGACGATTCTCCTAAAGAGGTTCAGAACATGGACTTGAACCCTCAGTCATCAGCTGTCATCTGACCCAAAGCATTTGATAAGTTGACCGGTACTGTTATGTGATGCATTTCTTAATGTTATTTCATGGCTTTAGGACCAACATACAACAGTTGCTTCATTTTGAGAAATAGATCACATGAGCCAAAGTGTTATAGCAAGATAGAGTACCTAAAAATGCCAACAAAGTCTTAGAAGATGTGCTGTAACACTGATTCCAACTTACAACATCTGGAATGTAAGGGATCTGTTGCTGATGTCTTAGCATCAGATAACATGGAGAACTTTTAGAGTCGAAGTATTAGTGGGTCAGAGCATCAGGTTTTGGCTGCATGCAAAGAAGAAACAGCTTATTAACTAATGGTCTTATTCTTTTGGCTGATTCTATATGGTAGACTCAATGAGGTTACAGTAAAACCATCTGCCTAATGACCAGCTGTTCTGTCGAGAGACAAACAGGTGTAACAACTGTTTATTTCTCCATGCTTTGACTGTTGGTACAAGGAGGAGGAAGCCTGTGACTCTGGCTCAGTAATGTTATTAGCATGTGGATGTTGATGACAAAGTGATGCTGATGACAGTGATGATTTGTCTTACATTGCTTATTTTCAGCGCCTTAAAGCCTACATGTTCATGTAATGTTAGTGTAAATATTTGCTGCCAAACCAGATCCCCACTTGGACAAAAAAAAAAAAGATGAAACTTGAACTTAAAACACCCCTCTCATTAGTCTCCCCCTTCCTCATTCCCTCTTCTACATCACCCCCTTCCTCCTGTCCACAGAGGACCCACAGCCCTTATGCAACCCAATCAGGACACTATTTAGGGAAATTAAGTTAAATAAACTGTGATGTGAACCAAATCCAAATAGCGACTCTTATATAAGAATGAGGTTGCTTCATAGATGAATGGCTCTTGGAATGGACATAGCTTCCCAAGGCCTGTATTTATTTTCATTACCATCGAAATAGCTTTGCCTATGAGCACCGAGGCGAACGAGGATGAAAAGCAAATGAGAAAGAAATTCATCCAAACTCATTTAATCTTACAGAGCCACTCCCCAATCCCACAGTTTAAACATGTGAGCAAGTGATTGATTCTTTTTTTTTTTCAGCAAACGGTCTTCAATAAATCAACAGTTTCCCATGTCTGTTAGCTGAGGTCTATTGAAAGCTTGTAAGTACATGTGCTGGTTTTACATTCGTGTTGGTTCATCTGTGTGTTACTGGAACACATTGTTAGTCTTTTTTGTTGGTGCGTCCTGGCATGTCAGGAGCACACCTGGGAACCACCGGCTTAAGCTGCCTCTGTCTCTGATGTTGACTCTGGATAGGGTTGCAGATTCACACCATCATGTTCTGACAGGAGGCAATACTGATAATCCTCGAAACATATAACTTTTAGATATGAGGAGTGCTACATGATTTTAGATGACGTGGGATGGGTTTTTACACGAGGCTCTGACGCATGAGTCTGTCAATGTGTAAGACACAAAAATGTACGCAGAGAGGCTTGAAATTCTAAAATGAAATTAAACTCACTGCTGAATCTGCTTTCTTGACATTGTAACATGGTGTTATAATAGAAGGAAAGATGTTGATGAAAGTTTTATTTGTATATGTATATATCCATCAAACACACTTTTGTTGGTTTGGTAGGAACTCATCTTCATTCCATCTAAAATGATGTGGCCTTAATTGATTTACTATCCAAGAACTGACTTCTAAAATTATAGATTTTTAGATAGGGGACTGAAATGAAAACCACAATTTAAAAAAAAAGTCAATAAGAATCCATTAAACATGCAGCAGGGAGTAAGTTTTTAACCCCTGAGTGGTGTCTGCAGAGCTTTCTGCATATTCAATTCAATTCAATTCAGTTTTATTTCTATAGCGCCAAATCACAACAACAGTCACCGCAAGGTGGTTTATATTGTAGGGTAAAGACCGTACAATATTAGAGAGAAATCCCCAAGAGTCAGACAACCCCGTATAAGCAAGCACTTGGTGACAGTGGGAGGGAAAAACTCCCTTTTAACAGGAAGAAACCTCCAGCAGAACCAGGCTCAGGGAGGGGCAGCCATCTGCCGCTACCGGTTGGGGGTGAGGGGAGCCAGAGTTTAAAAGTAACCAATGATTAAATGCAATAGTGGTGTATAAACACATGGAGAGTGAAAAGAGGTGAGTGAAGAAGAAACACTCGGCCGTCAGTTTTAAGCCTAATCTTTAAAGTAGAGACTGAATGGACGACTGTCGCGAATTTGCTTTAAAACGCTTCTGGCCTGAATGCAGCCAAGGTGGCGTATGTATTCCATCAAAAAACAAAAATAATTAATTTCTTGATAACTGTAAATAAATTCTGGTAACAAGGGGTTAAAAACCCTAGGAACCACAAGTAAGCCTGCAGTCCTCTGTTGGGATAATATGTTACTATGGAGTCTTTAAGATATGATGGGGCCTGATTATTTAAGATTTTGTATGTGAGGAGAAGGATTTTAAATTCAATTCTGGATTTAACACGGAGCCAATGAAGAGAAGCTAATATGGGAGAAATATGGTCTCTCTTTCCTCTACAAGCTTCAGCAATTAGAAAGTTAGATCAGCCTCTGTTACCACCTCTTCATTACTGGAACTTCACACTTCAGCTTTCCATGACCATAGGCTTTATGTAAAAGATGGCTGTAGCCATGGTGACACTCATCCATTGGCTTCTGGACGCTACGTTTTGAAGCCTCAACATTTTGGCTGCCGCCATCTTGGTTTTATAGAGCCTTAAGTGACCACATTTGGATGAGAGGGTGGATTGCTGAGTTATTAGTTAAGGCTAGCAAGCTAGTAAGCTGCATCTATAAACTGCACAGGTGCCTTGTGCAGACACACTTGCTAATTAGCGCCATGTGACAGGCTAATAAAACAGAAGCAGAAACTTCTTGGGTGGGCTGTACCTCACAGCAGGCCATATCATTTGCAAGATATTTTGATTAAAATGCTTCAACAGGCACCGACACCATAAATACAGTTGAGAGGTCCAGTACAGTGAACGGAGGTAAAGCCTAGCAGACAGCCACCTTTGTTGACACACCTGTTAGTCAGGTGTGGCTGGAACCCTAACCTTTAGCCTTAACAAACTCCAAACAGATGAGTTAAAAAAAAAAAAAAATTCACACCCAGTGCAATTGTTTTAAATTAGCAAAGAGACTCAAACTGTTTTTGTACAAGGTTGTACATGTATATTTCATTGCTAAAATTGTGCATTTTTACAAGGAAGTCTATGGGGATTGACTCACTTTTGGAGCCAGCCTTAAGTGGCCATTGGAGGAACTGCAGTTTTTGTCACTTTATTTTTACCTCTTGGCTCCCTGAACTTTGAAGGATCTACAAGGCTTTGGTTCAAGATGTGTTTTATAAAGCTGAACATTAAGCCACATACCACAAAATGCTAATCCCCATGTTGCTTTTCGACTTGCTGAATGCAGATCATGTGATCTCTTTCACCATATTTCCACCCCCCTAATGCCTAAAAATAACACAATACACACAGAGACGTGGCGGTGCAATGTCAGTATCTTTACATTAATGGAAGGGCACCACCACAGTATGATTAAACTCAACTTATATAACCCGACACTGTGCAAACAATCCACAGCAGAGGCTTTCAAACTACGAGATGCCTCCCCAAGGGTGTGCAACAGAAAGGCAGTTTGTGAGGTGAAAGGCGCAGGTGTTCTAAAAACAACAGGAAGTCAATTATTGTAGTTTGGCCACTCATTTGGCCCACTTACAGTATTAACACGATCTACAGCTGCAGCTTTGAGACACTTAAGGTACTTTAAAACTTTTTAAAGCATCAAAGCAAGCCAGTGACCCTACTTACAAACACAGGGTAATAGCTAATTCTCCATAATTATTCTAATACTGCCAATTTGCCAACGAACATGGGCTAAAAGGCAATAAAGGCCTAACTGTCTCCATGTCAACAATATGCTTCCTGTTTACATCCTATAAGCATCACCAGGGCAGCACTTCCAAAAGGTAGAGATGATTACAACCATAGAAGTGAGACAAAGAATAATAACAGGAAACAATACATCAATATTTACTTTTCTTTGTGTTACACTATTAATACATTTTTCCACATTACAAGGGCTCAGCTCACAAGGCTCACACTTTATCCCTTATTTTGCCTGAGGATGGATGCACCCTCCTGACATACAGTTTACACAGATGAATTTAAAAAAAAATGTGCATGTTGAATATTGTGACAGAATGTCAGAGCAGTGCATGTGGAACACACTTCTTTGCACTGCTAAGCACATGCAGTGCGTTATGAATGTGAAGGGAATTATGAATTATGTGTTCGCCATGTTGCAAATGAGCTGTTGCATTCCTTCCTCGCTCTGGAACTCAGATTTAGTTGTACCTCCACAGTGGTGCTGAAATTTAGGGTCAGGAATGCATCTCCAAAAGCTGGTTGAGTGCAGTACAATACATCCCATTCTTGGCCACAGAAAAACTGAAAATATGGATGCTGAAAAAAAAAACAAGACATAAAATTGACAGGATATGTGCAATGTTAAGAAATAAGTGCGAAGAAAACAAAGGAGGGATGCATGATTGTCAGATTTAGAAAATGATATCACTCCCTCTCTGCTAAGCACTTGGCCTGCTCGCCTCGCTGTGTCGGGCTAAACATTGACATTGGCTATGTTGTGAGTGGCTGGAACAGACTGGAAAAGGAGATTACCGTTTTCCCAAACTCAGACTAAACTCTGGCCTGTTTTCCATTTGACTTGCTGATGAATGGCACCCGGGAAAAAAGACGCAGATGAAAGAAGGAGACGAGTAGGATGATGGCAACTTGTGTATGAGTCTGAAAAAGACGAGGTTTCATATGCATCAGTTGACAGCCCATTCCGGCCTCTGTTCAAGTTGTTCTGTAATCCTGCTCATCCACCTCAGCTTCGAATATAAGAGTTATGTGCTGCTCTTTCCTTCCAGCTGGCTGCTTTAACTGTTATCTTTGTATATAAATACCAAGATATATTAATGTGCACTTCTGATCCATAATGCAGGAATAGCTTTGCAGAGGCATTAAACACTGTGGCAGTGTTTATCTGTTATGTAAGCATGACAGTTCCCTTAGATAGGACAAAAACATTCATCATCCGCTCCCCTCACTTCCTCCATCCCTCACCCTGTGCCCACTTCCTGAAGCTGAGCTCAGCACAGATATGAGCCCAGCCTGTCCCACTCCCCCTGACCTTTGCCCTAGTCTAGCGGATGAGGAAGTGTCGGTGCGAACAGGCCGGATCAGGTCGGGTCTCAGTCTTGGGATCCCAGGTTCCCGGTTGTTCAGCGAGCATGTCGTTCCTCCTCCCTGTATCAAGCCCTCCACATGTGTTTCCTGTTGTTTTTCAGTCTAGCAGCGCTGTGCCGGCCCACTGCACCAGAGCAGGGGCCTTTTCCTGACGCTTTGTTTGGCCTGGCCTCTGGGAATGGCTTAAATATAGGTGTGTGCGACAAAATGCCCCCGGCATGCTGATCATGTGCCACAGCCAATACAGTAGAGTGTGGTGAGGCCTGGTGTCTTTTTCTTCTATTTTTTAAACACCCTTCACCTCCCCTTTCTGTCTATATAAAACCAGAGAGAAAAGATCAGATCTCTAAAGAGCTCTACGGATGATGGGAGAAAAGGAGGAGTGTCTTTGTAGTTTATTGATGTTTGTACTTGTATCTGATAATTCATGGTTGATACAGTTCAGTTGTTTACATATACAGCTCCGGAAAAAATTAAGAGACCACTCCAAAATTATCACTTTTTCTGATTTTGCTATTCATAGGTATATGTTTGAGTAAAATGAACATTTTTATTTTGTTCTATAAACTACTGACAACATAACTCCCAAATTCCAAATAAAAATATTTTCATTTAGAGCATTTATTTGCAGAAAATGAAAAAATTGTCAAAATACCAAAAAAGGTCCAGTGTTTTCAGACCTCAAATAATGCAAAAAAACAAGTTCATATTCATTTTTAAACAACACATTACTAATGTTTTAACTTAGGAAGTGTTCAGAAATCTATATTTGGTGGAATAACCCTGATTTGCAATCACAGCTTTCATGCGTCTTGGCATGCTCTCCACCAGTCTTTCACATTGCTGTTGGGTGACTTTAT